>UELU01143767.1:7151-25736 GCA_900490025.1 Megastigmus dorsalis | reverse complement strand
GGGGGGGGGGAGTTTATATGCGCGGGCGCGAGCGGTGGCGAATTTATGGCACCGGGACGTTTTATTAAAAGCGCGCGTGTGGCCCTACTGTGGTGAAGCCTGTATACATGAAAGAGGGGCCGCGCGACAACCTACTACCCCCGCAAGTCTCACTCGTTTCGTTTAAGTTGAATTTTTAAACGAGTGCGTCCTCTATAGCGCGCCACAGGGAAAGTGGAGATGATCGCTATTATTCCTGTGGTTCGCGTCGGCGCGGATTTTTTTTTCCCTGATATATACTCTTGTATAGTTGGATGCTGGAAGTGAGACGATGACGAAGTGATTCGACTTTACTCGAATACTAAAACTCAAGTACCGAGATTAAGAGTTAATGCGCTATATCTAACATGATGCTCATTAGTGTTTAATATCTTAGGGATGTTTGAGCAAGAATTAGTTTGACTCCTGCATCAACGGAATCATCACTCACAAATATCATTCGTGTACGTTTATGATGCTAATTAGTTGTGCTTTTACGACGTGATGGGCTTGCATAAGAAATTTCTGTGTATTTTTTACGTAATACACCAGAAATAGAACTCAAACAATGTTACATAAGTAGCCTAACATGTTATTTCAATGTTCTTTTCTCACGCATCCATCATTGTAAATTCTTGAATCTCCTATTTTTACATCAACACTCTTGTATAAGTATTAGTTCGATCCATTTGATGGCAATATCATCATTTCCTGTAGGGTGGATATCAACTTTGCGTTAGCGTGAATTTCGATTTTTTTTTCATTAGTCTGATTAATAGTACAACGTCAACCTTCAAATCAATTAATTGTCCTATACTTAATTATCCGAAATGAACAGCTCATTAGACACGTGTTTACGTAGGATGGGAAATGTGAGATCTGAAATCTATAGTTTACGAGCGTCTCATTGTTCTCGGTTCTCACGCAAAACAAACGCTTGCATTTAGCTTGGGGTACTTTAAATTTTTTTTCTGCCATTATTCAAATGGCGGTATCTAAGATACAAGATAAAATTGATGCTGCACTCATTAGTATACGCTATCGATAAGTGAACTGCGATTGTGTTCTTAACTACAAACCCAACGATTTGTAGGTACAGTGTGAACGCGATTTTAGATAGTTTCTTGTAAATTCAGTTTCATCTTTCTTATGTTCACATGCAGTAAGATTAGTCGTTAGGATTAACCACAGCGAATCCCATTAGATATTTACATTGACTGTTCTATAAACACTCCTTCAGACGGAACTACGAATTCTTTATCATTCTCATTTCGAATGAGCGGTGGATAGTCGATGGGCATAAAAATCAATTCGCACACAGGCTGCAAAAGAGAACAAATCGCTCTTTAATACATTCGCGTATACATCAGAGGCGCACGTATAGGTTTTACCCTTCTCATTGTACCGGAGTAATATGACTTACGACTTACTCGGCTGTCAGCCGTAAGCGTATACCGGTATAAAATACGATCCGACGAGTTGAGACGTTACCCGCCATCATTTGCACGCCCATATATACGCGTATGTATGTATATGTGTCCCTAGGCGAAGTTTCCGCAGCTCACGTATATATATAATCGCGGAAGGAGAACTCGGGAGAGGGAAGAGCGGTAGTCGGGGGGGAAGAATTTTCGAATGACTAATTCGTATCTGCTATCCGCTCGGCGCTCCCCCGTGAGACGCTATCGGTCTGAGGCGCCCGCGCCCCCTCTATTATACCGGAAGTATCCGCTTATACATGGCAATGGAATACGTTATAACCGAAGGGCTAGTCCAGGTCTCCTGTGACTCTCTCTCTCACTTGCCTTGTTCCCTTGTGTTACCAGTCAGCCGACTTAACGAACCTCCATTTCTCGAGGAATTCACGAAAAGCATTTTGACTCTCGTTTTCCCGCTTTTCCCAAGTCCGTCCGCTGTGAGCGCTTCCTCTTCTACCTCTCGCTCTCTCTCTCTCTCTCTCTCTCTCTCTCTCACTCTCTTGCGCGCGCGAGTTTTTCGTCTGTTTTTCTCTTTCTTATACTCCACTTTGTACTCATGTACTTGGACCCTTGGCACGGCGCTGAGCGACCTATTTAGCCACTTTCTACGCAAACGAGTTTTTTGTCGACGACGTCTGGTGTATATTTTTCTGGGGGGAGAGAAGATTAAGGACTGTAGTCGCCCGACGAGTGGTGGACTACTGCTTTTTTTCCGCTTCATGTACGCCGAAATTTAATAGAACGCGAACTACCGCAACGCCGTGGGATGGGTGTGGGAGTTTTGAATTGACTTCGCTTTAGGTTATATGCATGTACTTGGGATACAGGATTGGGTTAAGAAGCCAAGTTTTTCCAAAGTTTATCTCTTGCCGTGCAGTGCTTTATGCTCGAAGCGGAAAACTTTTTTGAAATATCGCCTTTTTGAGGCATAAGTCTTAAGATTTATTCGCCGAAGTGTCCGCCTAGTAGAGGCGAGAAATTTTAATGACGAAACTGTGTAATTCGCTCCTCCTTTCCTGATGGTGCGAAATCAAAATTCTACATTTTGCCTGATCGAAAAACTAAAACTAACAACTGGAATCATTGATCAAAATTATCACGTTTTATCATGTCGTATAACCCTACTAATATTTTCGTGTGGGTGAGAAATAACTAATTATCAAGTCAAAAGTGTGCCAGTTTCTTATTTGGACAAAATATTATTCCACTGAACATATTATTATAACTCATTTGAAGCTGATTGCCACTCTGATCTCTTTGTTCAAACTAACATGTTTTGCTGTAAATAATATTTTGTAAATATATTATTTTAAAGAGTTGTGTGAGTTCATCTACTTTTTTATTTGTTTTGAGATGGACTCGTATCGCCATTACCAGGTTTAGTTGCAAATTCTTACTACACTTTACTGACTACAATTACTATCCGCCATTGTTTGTCTGTAAGAAGAGAACTATGACCCAAAAATATACCAACTCAACTATACTATGACTGTAGTGAATTCTCTTTTTCAAGCTACATGGCAATTTCGTATACCCCAAAATCAGAGAGAGAGAGAGAGAGAGAGAGAGATTGATTGATAACTTTATTTAGGGGCCGGGAGGTATAACCTCATTTGGCCCATATGCATTACATGTAGTTTTTACAGTTTTTAAGTCTACAACATGTATATGTATTAACAAAAAATTGCGTTTTTGCGGCATATTTTAGCCAGTAAAAATATTTGTTAAAATTAAATAATTATAATAAATAATTAAAATAAAACTATTTAAAACAAAATAAAACAAAACAAAAGAGAGAGAGAGAGAGAGAGTGAGAGAGGAGGTTGAGAGTACCTTCCCAAAGCCCCAAAGCATCACCTTCTCTCATCCTCATTGTACTTGTTACCCTCATTAATTGTACTTTGCGATCGGGCTCAATCGTTTACATGAGCATATCTCAACGTTATACACTCACATATATCTATATACACATGGAAAGTCGTAGCCACGGCGGGCGGGAGGCGAGAGGAAAAGCCAAAGTGTGCACTGCGGTGTTCCCGCGTTGGAAAGCAAATATTTTCCCTGTCACAGAAGCTAGTGGAAGGACGGAGGAGGAGGACTACTTGCCAGTGCGGAAGATCGTCCGGACCTCAATATGCATTCGAGGCGACATCGTTTCGCTCTCTCTCTCTCTCTCTCTCTCTCTCTCTCTCTCTCTCTCTCACTCTCTCACTCCCCATTCCTTCGTCTTTCGCGCGCACTACTGCACTACCCGCCAACTAGAGAACACGAATCTCGTATTCGTAGAGGCACTGGAGGACGTCTTCCTTTGAAATTCTTACTCGACGTCTGAAGTTATTTAAGCCGACGACGTCGAGCGTGAGAACAACTTGTTAGATAATCACTTTACCTCGACAATGCTATCTTTGTGTGGGTTACTAAAACGAGAATAATGCGTTCTAATGATTATGTGTCACTTGGGGATGATGCTTTTATCGATGCGTATATATTTTGTAGTAATTCATGCATATTGCAATTGATAAGAATTATAGGTGTGATTAAATCTTTATCGCTGATGATTAATTTCTACACTCTACTATTTTGAATGATACGGTATTCATTAAGATAATGTCCGTCCATTACATAAATGTATGGATATCGATATGTCTTGAAAATAGATAATTCGTTTCTTCTTTGCATATCCTTCCGTAATATAATTGTTGTAATTCTGTAGGTAATGCAATATCTGATTATAAATATACTTTAGAAAGTATTACTACTTTTTTCTTCGTTACGTAGGAAGTCAGGTATTACGGAATTCACTAGAATAGACAAGTACAGTCGATATACAAAGATATTATACGTTCACCGTACATAAAGTTTGCACTGCACATTACTGACATTATTCTTTGACAAACTCATCAATGATCATTTTCAAGTTTCTATATATTATATTATTTATTCAATTCTTTATTATTGCAATTTTTTTCAAACAAAATTTAATTTTAGTTAATTTAATGTCACGGTAATAGAATAACTTCCTATAAGAAGCCATGTTAACATTGAAAAAAAAATTCTTTTCTCGCTTCGGAGCTCATGTAGCTTTACAAAAATTGAAATGTAACTTTATTGGACTTTTACCTACGAACCTGTGAATTTTTGGTAAAATCTTAATTTTAGTCTCCCTACATATGTAAATAAAGTTTTAGAGCAATCCTTCAAGAGTAGTACGTTTTAAGTTGATTTTATGCGAACTCGATATACTTTATTCTGAAAGTTTATTTCTGAACAACACGTTCAAGTGGTATACAAACTGCATAGCACATGAAACTCGACGTTAAAAGTAATTTAAAAACTTCTTGTGGTTTTCTGAGTCTTTTACTTTACCTTTTTTACTTACCAAAAGTCATTCTGAATATATATATATATACGTGTTTCAATGTGTGGATGCAAACTCAGCATGAGAAAACTTTAGATTTTAATAAATTTGAATGTAAATTAAGATTATTTAATAAATATATATGAAAATCAATGCTTTTGTATTTTACTGTCTTAGAATTAAATTACAAATTTTAAACTGATTTAAAATAATCTCTTAATATCACTAATTTTCTTTACGTGGCATATGTGACAATGAATCATTGTGTTAACTAAATGAAATAAAAAATTGGTATCTTTTAATAATAAAAATCTCTTAATTGTAAATAAAACTAAAGTAAGAATCGAGGAACTTGATTATTCTAAGAGCTGTGGTCTTTTAGTAAAATATAATCAAAACCGCAAGGTGGTATCAAACAAGATATGGCATTTAAAATATTAATTTTATTACTTGTTGTAGCTTTATCAATCCAATTAATCATAATATTTCACAGTGTAAAATCACCATAAAAAAATGTTTCCTCTTTCAGTTTGGTAATACATTCAGCGATACTTTACATGCTACGAATTCCCTAGTAGTGTAGATAAATAAACGCGAAAGAACACAGATGTATTAAAGTTAAGAGAAAATGTTTTGAAAAGATAAAAGAGGTTGTAAAAAGATTCTTTTAACAAGATATACTAAAAACTTTCGGCGTTCTTCGCATGTATACTACAATGTTTTTCATTGTCTCTGCTGCTTCAAAATCTAGGGTGTTGTTTACAAAGGTAAAAGTCAAAGAGTACTTTAGAATAAAAAATATTACTTATACGTATGGAGCTTTAGTTTACAAGTTGATTGTTTTTCTGAAATTCTAACAAGTTATAAAAGACAGTTTTCATTAGATAACTTCTTATTCAAAAGCGTCCCATACAATGATAATCCACGAGATCATAATTCGACCAACTACACCTTTTCCGAGTAAATAACACAGTGTGAGTCAAAGGCACGCGCGCTATTTCATACACTGGGCTCCCTCCAGATAATTTCCAAACCAACAGGTTCTTACCCGCGTAGCGCGCACCTCGACGCGTTACCCTTTAACTTATAACCCGTAGCGGAAAAGCGTTTTATTTTCCTTCCCTAGCCCAAACGTCTCTCGCATATAATAAGTTTTCAAAGAACGGAGTCGTAGAAAGAGACAGAGTGAGAGAAGCAGAAAAAGAAAGAAGAGCAATTTTTCCAGCCGGAAAATTTTATCCCAAGAGAAAAATTCCCCCGAATTTCGCTGCATGTACGCGGCCGCGCGGCCACGCTCGCCTGCAAGCTCGCAGGGGGTGGGTCGTGGAGGCGAGGAAAACGCGGGAAAGGCCGGCCCGCCCGCTCTCCTCGTATCTTACATAAATTCATGAAACCGATAATGCTCGCCAGAGCGCACTCGGCGCATAAATCAGAGGAGCCAGCGCACGGCCCTGTGCTCTCCTCTCTACCCCTTCCCCCCTCTCTCTATACCCTGCATGTGTGTGTGTATATATATGCGTACAGAGCCGAGAACATGAATCTCGCGAGTGCATTCGGCAGAGTGCCACTTTGAAAATTGCCGTGAATGGGGATTAGCGCTGCTGGTCGCACTATATTATTTCGCGGAGCGAATGCGTCCCTGCAGCCGAGAGAGAGAGAGAGAGAGAGAGCGGGCCAAGCTGCAATCTTGACTCCACGATCGAAAGATTCTTTTACCACCCTCGATAGTATTTTCTTTTTCTTTGAATTTGCTTTTTGCAGACGGAAGAAATGCCAAAGTGGAGGAGGAGGGGCTTTTGATTTTTCTGAAAATCTTGAAAGCTGGTTTTTAAACAGTGATTGGAAAAATCAAGGGAAAAAATCTATCTTTGGAATATTAGGGGGAAAACCTTTAAAATTTTGATGGAAATTTTCAAATTTCCAGTCAATGCTTCAAACACACGCACGATCGCGAGATGACAGTGACTCTCTTATTTAGTGAAATTGTCCCAGCAAAGTTATGAAATCTTTTTAGTTTGGATTAAACAAAGTTTAAAATTATTCAATTTCGGAGCGTGCAGCAATTGGTGCGGCCATGTCCAAATTACTTTTTTGAAAAGCTACGTGGTATGGTTTTTAAAAATAGCTAACGTAGTAAAATAAAGCGACATACATGTCAAAGTTTCATGAATATTAAATTTACAAAAGGAAAATTTCGAATTTCAAAGCCGCCGGGATAACAGAGTGTCGAACGGCTGATAATTTCAGCAGACGAAAGCTGCATCACCAGTGCATTAAACTTTAACTATATTAAATATTCAGCTGGTGTGAATTTAAGTACATAGATAAAATTATATTCTAAATAATTAAAAGTATGCCATCATAAAAGTTTCTAATTTTTCGATTATAATAAAAAAAGATTTTAATATTTTGTTAATGCAAATGTGTGGAATGGGAATATCAGCAATAATAAGTGCAATATAATTTAACAGACATTGTTCACTTATTAAATTAGTACTAATAATACTTACATTTTTCGTTTAATTTTTTTATTTGCAACGTAATAGCAATGTATTATATAGCTTAAAATATTCTTTGTAGTTGTGGGATAGTCCCTTTGCCAAGTTTTTTGTACGTATGTGCATGAATTTTATTCACATGGTGAAATGCGTATTGGGTGTCTGTGCCTAACCCTATTGACTAACGTTTATTGAAAATGCATAATATTTTACTTCAATCTTTTGTTATAAAAGGGGCAGAGGGCATTCTGTCTATTGTTGTGGATTGTTAACTACAATTTCAGAGCGTTTCATTAAACTACTGCGACTTGAAACGAAAACTCGGAGTACCGGTAATATGTAAGGAATTCTTGTTGGTAAATGGCATCCCCTTAAAATTCTTTATCAAAATTAAATTACTCGTTAGATCCAGGGAGCAATTTTTGGCTTTACAACTACACAAAATATATAAGTACAATATTTCTAAGAATTTTTTTCATTATAACTAGCTTTCTTTGGGAGAAAATAAAAATCTGATTGAAGCTCAAAAGCTTTCCAAGAAAAAAAATATTTAAATTTAGATTAAATTCTTTTCAAGATGTTTGCTTATTCTTCTCTTAATTAATATTCACAGTTTTTATTATTTTTAATGCTTACTTCAAAATAACGCGACTTATTTTTTCTTCAAAACATTACAACAACACGAGTGAGTGGAATATCTTGAAATGTAGAGAAATTCATGCCCCAACATCATTCAAAGTTTCGAATAACCGCCCTCGCGACATGCTAATAAATCGTAAGTCATCGTAATCGAAGAACCTGGGCTGCCCAGTAATATTTCTATGTGAAACAATCGTATACGTCGTGCCTACAAAGAGAATAAAGGGATCGGAGAGAAAGAGGGAGGCACACGCGCTTCTAAGAGGTCTGTCAACATTTGCTCGCGGCTCTCAATCTCGCGAGGACGCTTGCTGTCCCGGTTTCTCCGGGTTGTAAACCCATAGCTGCGAGTACATAATCGCATAAGCGTCCCTCGACCGACTCAAGACGTACTACATGTAGATACGAGCTGCGTCAACGTCATCCCAGCTGCATGAATATACATATATGTATAGTTACGCAGAATAGTTGTACGCTTTGCATTATAGTTCGTACAGAACGATTCTTTTATCAAACGCGAGTTTATTTGGTCACTATAGATTAGGAGAAGCTCTTGCTTTATTCCAACGGTACTTTTTATTTCTGCTTTGACTCTCTTTTTCTTTCTTCTGAGGAATTTTACCCTAGATTTTAGAAAATAAATTTATTTCAACGATGAAATAATTGCATTTTACACAACTATATATATTTACAGCTTCATATGCTAATTTTATACTTATCTAATGTAATGTTGCTTTTTTTGTGTTTCAGGTGAGTAATAGAAATCGTCTGTTTGCCTTGTGCACCTTTGTCACGTAAGTGAGATTCAGTAAAGATTTATTTTATTTGGTAAAACGCTGACGAACCCAGAGTGCGTTATTTCTTTGACCGTTCAAACATTATTCAGCTCCTTAACATAAAGAAAAACTGTTATATTTTTGTATTGGACGCAAGTGTGCAAATGAAAGAACAATAAAATTCTTTTTTTCTTTCAAAGGTCCAAGTTAACGAGCGAGTTTCAGATAATAAACAGAAAAAATATTGCGCGCATAAAAAAGTAGCAGTAATAAAAACAGCAAGTGTGCACTTTATCCTAAAAATTAAAAGAATCTCATAACTCAACAAGTACCCAGTTTATAACGGCGGAGCATAAGCATACCCAGTATATAACTTTGCGAAATCCGGTCCTACATCTGATTACGTTCCATAAAAAATAATCATCGGAATTAACGTCTTCAACTCCCTGTTTGAACTCTCGACGACTCGACACACCCAGTATATCGACTGCAAAAAGTACATTTGTTTGTAGTTGAAAAAGGGGGACACGCGGATCAATTCTTTTTTGCATTGCCATTGTTTTTCCCGAGCAGTATAGCTATAGAGCGCGGGGCAAAAATATCGTTGCCGAGTTTATAATCCTTGAAATGAGGCCGCGTACGTAAATTCGAGCTCTCGCGGCGCGCACGTCGACGGGAAAGGTGTGCAGTTCCATAGCGCGACCTCGTCTTCGTAGGGGAAGCGAGTTAATCGAGACGCCAGCTGCGGAGACACTTTTTTTACGGTGCGAGGGAAGCTTGCCGCTCGCGCACTAAACGACAAAACATCTCGCGTGCGCTTGTAAACGTCAGAAGTGACGAAATGTTGATGCCGCTATAAAGTGTATTTGGAGTAAATTTTCTTTTCCTTCCTATTTTCTCTCTCTCTCTCTCTCTCTCTCTCTATCTTCCTTTGCCTCTCGGCGCTCTTTTTTATCTCGCCGACGTTGCTACAGCCCTCGTTCCTCTGCGGAAAATCTAGAAAAAGTGGATCTGAAAAGTATCGCGCTGTGCGCGCTTTTTTGTGATATACGCCTCGTGAGTGCTGCGCATTACGTGTATCAAGTTATTTTGTAAATCTATTTTTTTTTTGGCATACTTAAACTTTCATTGTTGCATAGTTAAACTTTCATTGTTGCATTCTAGAATTGAAAGTTTTACTATCAGCTCTAATGATCTTTTTCAAGGCTACATTTCGTTTTGAATTAAATATATAAATTTTATAACATTTCTTTTGTCTTCTTTATTTAAAATCAGAAATTTTAAACTCTACGCTGTTGAACCACTGCTAAAATATATTATTATCAGACGTTTAAATGTCAATAAGCTTTTAGATCGTCTTAAATATTACTTCTTGTTTGCATTAAGGTTTCCTTCATCAGTATTATAAGCCAAAAACAGCTATCATAGCGGAGACCGCATAGCAAAAAGTATACTGCACTCGTTGACGGTTGAAAATATCAACACGAAATGCGACAAAGCCATTAGTGAAGGCCGACGAAAATAAATGTGCTCTATTTCCCACACATTTATGTATATATATATACACCTTTAACGAAAAATCGGTCCATTGTCTTGCTAAGGACGTTATGAATCACCCCTTGGCGGTCGAATAAAAGTGGGTTCTTTTTTCGCTCCGGAAAAGGAACAACCGCAAGGGGCTAGCGAGATCGGAAAAAAGAAGGCGTCGAGGTAAGGGAAAAAGAAGAGAGAAAAGTGGAGGAAAAAGAAGACGAGCGAGCGAGAGAGAGAGACAGAGAGAGCGAAGAGAGACGGAGTGATTCCGTGACGACGATCGCGCGCGAGATTCGTTATACAGTGAAAACTTGGGAGAGCCAGAGAGACGTCGATTATAAATTGGCCCCATTTTTCCGCGGGCTCGAACTCAGACGACTCTGCACAATTAAATTCCACGGGGCTCGTTTTGTCGGTGTGATCGTCTCTCGCTCTCTCTCTCTCTCTCTCTCTCTCTCTCTCTCTCTCTCTCTCTCTCTCTCTCTCTCTCTCTCTCTCTCTGGGCGCGTTTGATGCTTCTTTTTTGCTAAAGCAACTAATTATCCCGAGTGCGACGCAGCGCGGCATTTGCCTCAGACGCTCTCGGGGCCCAGATGTACAGCTGGAAATTTTATTTCTCCTTTTCCCCGTCTGGAAAATAAGGGAAATAAGGCAGAAGAGAGAGAGAGAGAGAGAGAGAGAGAGAGAAGAGGGAGCTCTCCGTGTCCGATATAAACTGAATTTCAAAGAGGTTTTCCGGATAGCAAAAGAGCCCGAACCGCGCCGGCGCTAGTGGATTCAGTGGCGAATGCCTCTGCAGCAGTGCAGAAAAGCCTTTTAAAAAAATGCTTAATCACAGCTATGGGACTTTTATCTTTGGCGTGTCTCTTGTGTCACAGTGAAGTTTCACGTGATGTCTTTGATGCCGACTTATCGATTTCTCCTTGCCTTGTTATGATGCTTTGCATTTAGGATGACGGAGGGGGGGTGCATCGATTCCTCGGCGTAGGAATTTAATAACGCATTGTTTCCTAGAAATTTATTCGGGTAATGATATCGCACGGAAAATGGGGAAACTTGTACTTTGGAAGAAACCAATTTAAACGTCAGTTTTTAAAACAGGTGAGCAACCATATTTTTTTTTATTTTTTCAATATTAGACATTAGAAGACTGCAGTAATTAGGAGTTCATTTAGTTAAAAGAAAGCTGTCGTTTAAGTGCAGCATAAAATCGAATTATTAGTAAAAACAAACTCACGTGATATGGGCCTTGATACACCGGATACAGATTACTTACAATTAGTATAATATAGTGATCCATTGTTCTTGCCATCCCAAGGCAGTTTATTCAATCTTACATTTCCGGAGAAAAATATAGTGATGGTCATGGAAAGAAATATATCACAATATTGAATATCAGATTTGTTTACGTTCGGACGATGCATAAACATCTTAATGGTCATCCCTTCGGAAAATTGGAAATAACGAGACATATTTTTGTACCTTTATACTTTTGCAGCGATCGAACAAAATAATCTATTTCGCAGTAGCAATTGCATTTCCTCAATTATACAGTGGTAAAATGCGCAGTCATAAATAAATGCTAAGCATGTAAACCAGAAAATGCTTCCTATCTATTCATAGATTCTGCTACTCGATTTCCCAGATGCAAGGAGGAGCATTAATATCAAGGTACACAATCATTTCGAGAGTAACCTCGCATTAATATTGAACAAAATTTAATTCTGCTGATCCCAGCCGCCTTGCAGTTTACTATTCCATGAACTTGGAAATTCAGTTGACTTATGAGTAGTACCAAGGTAAAATCTGTGTCCGCAATGCTCAGCGCGATATCAAAGCACAGCCAGCCGCGCTCTGCAGATGTCCTCTCTCTCTCTCTCTCTCTCTCTCTCTCCCACACACACAGTCGCTCTTTCCCCTTATCTCCATCTCACTCGCATATGAACATTTTGAATAATTCAACGCGAGAGCAGATTATTTGCTACGTGTCTCGTACCAATCTATCAATTACGTGAAAAAGTAGCAGACGACAAACAACATAAGAGTACTCGCGAGTTGCGCTTGGAATGTTTAAGTAGCATAGCCATTGTTGGGATCCATTTTAATGTCGTTTGGGAGGGAAAAAATTGTAAATCACTAGTTGGACGTATTTAAAGGTCGCACAGTTGAGACATTTGTACTTCATGTGTGTTCTAAATAATGATCCCGAAAATTTCTATTGCAAACAAATTTATTTGTCGACCACTCGTGTTATTAAGATTTTATTTCATAATCCTGTAAATTTAATATGGCAAGTTGTGCAGTCTGCAGGAAATCTTGGGATAAAAATTCATTCCTTTTATGAAATCCAACTTTAAGGATAAATACTACAGGCGCGAATCCCTTAGGATTGGTGCACGAAAAATTGTCTACGCGAAAATACATTTAGATTCGAGCGGATAAAATATTTGAAGTTCTCGGATTTTCTAAAGTAAGTTAAAATTTTAATAGGGATGACCGGACTTAGCGGATTTAGCCGTGGCAGCAGAGGAGTTCGAAAAAAGTAACTGGACTTTAAGGGATATAAGGGAGCTGCGGAAGCGGATTAGTCAAGATACACATCAGTAGTCGCTCAACATTATTTAAGTAGTTTTCTGCTATTTCGAAAAGTCGAGTCTTCTATCCCCGAAATACTTGAAAAATGTGAAGAAAAAAACCGTGTGCAACTACTTTATTTTTTAAAAGAGTGTTTTCATTTTAAATTCCTAACTTTGAAGCTCAAGTGTACAGTGGATTTTTACAGTAAAGAAAGTCATTTTTAATACTATTGTAGAACTTATTTTGAATGAAATAAATTTATATGATAATATCATTAGTAATAATAGAAATAAATAATTTGATTTAATATAATGGCTAAAAATTAATAGATATTGAACAGATCTGACTAATAATAATTTGTTTTCTTTTGTTTATTGGGGTTTTTTCTTACAAAAATGATTATTTCATTAGAAATACCCATGAATATATTTTGTAACTAACAACTTTTTCAATATGACGAGTCTAAGCCGAAAGGCGATTGATTAACTAATAACGATTTTTAGTTTCCGAAAAAGAAAAAAACAAATTCTATCTACCCGAAAATCAAACTATACCCCCATCCATAACAAACTATAATCCAATATATCGCCTTTGTTTCCTCAAAGAGACTGCCGAAAATTCTTTTTTTCCGAAACTGCCGTAAAAATTGCGATACATCTATATCGCGCACAATCCCTTCCACGTACTACTCTGCACAAAAAAAGTCGGGGGAATCAGCAACTTTCGAATAAAAAATTTTCAACTTTTGTTGCTGGCATATATATATATTCAGCTTTAATCCAGCCACTGAAGAGAGAGAGAGAGAGAGAGAGAGAGAGAGAGAGAGAGAGAGAGGATCGAAGAGAGTAGAGAGCAATTCAGCGATATCGTTAAGCGTAGCTATCGGACCGTTTAATCTCGAATATACCCTTTTTCGAACGCTATACCAGCAAAGATATTTAAGTGCTTGAGGTCGATCCACTCCACAACCGTTGCACACACATACGCGCGCGCACACAGGGAGAGAGAGAAAGAGAGAGGCGCATAGCCGCCCACGTCGCGTTTGTCGATCGGAAGCTTCGTCAGGAACTTTAAATGTGCAGTCACGCAAACAGCGTCCGCGGATTGCCAGCGACCTACACCAGTATGTACACGCACATATATGTATACAGAGTGTGTGTGCAGATGTACGTGCAAGTGACTTCAATTTTCCACGTAGCCGGCGCAAATCGCGCACGAGCTGGTGCTGCTGCTGCCGCTCTCTTTCTGTCCTTTTTGTCAGGGTTAGAGGGTAGTTGCACGGCAGGAGCGCGGCATGGAAAGGAGGAGTATAGGAGCTTGGCAAAGCTCGATGGAAACAGCGGAGACCGGAAAAACATTAGGCACGTCGCGCGCTGATTACAGGTGTGTGTGTGTGTGTGTGCGTGTGGTGTGCGTGCGGGCGTGCGGTATATACGCGCCGTCCGCGGCCCGGTGTGCATGTGCGAAAAGTCCATGATTGCCAATTTCCCTGGTCACCCCTACTCGTTGTATGCGCTTTTTCCAGCCTCCTTCATTTCATTATATTGTACGTTGCTGATGAGCTGCTGCTGCTGCGGCTGCCCTCTGTGCAATGTGTGTATGCGCGATGGCTGCAGTGCGCGTTGATTGAATCTTTGGCTCTTTTCGACGCCGCGAATTAGCGATCAGCGTATATACATATATATATAGGCACGTAGCATCCTCGAGAGAGATCGGCACTTAAAGACTCTTTGTGCTAGCGTCATAGCCTGCTGTATTTCATGGAATAATTGATTTTTAGTTGAACGAGTTTATTGCGAAAGCGATGCTGAGTGAGCAGCGTCGAGTGCGGCATACGGAGTTTGATATATATTGAGGTACAAGCATTTTTAAATTGATTTCAAATTTTTGCTCGGCCGCGATTGTTGATGTTTTCGTATAGTGCACTCAAGTGTATGTATATATGTGCGTTTCAATCGTGACTAGAAAAATTGCGAGAAAAAATATGTTTCGGATAGTTAGTACATTGCGTACAATGAATCACTTTTATAAGGCGATGTATATATGTATAACTATATCGGAAAAGATTAATGAATCTACATTTTTAATATTACTTCAACTCTATATCTCAAGCGCATCCTATCTTTTTCAATTCATATATATATATATATATGCTTTTTCATTCTTTCCAAAGCTTTTCAATCTGTGTATCCACTGATTGATACGCACTTGGATTTCGATTACGCTGATGTGAAATCCAGCTGCTCTCAGCGCGGTAATAGTATGCAAAATCTAAAGCTAATATTTTAATTCCAACCCCCTCTAAAATTCAGTCGTAACCAGAGTCTTTGAAAATTTTATTCAAACTGCAGCGTATTTATATGTGCGTTAGAACATCAGCTCCCGCAAGTTTATACAACGCTACCGCGAATAATTCTATTATTGAGCGCCCCTCAATTAGCATATTGCATAAATCGGAGTATTGCCGATGGTGAGCTGCAGGATTTGATAATGCTGGTCAAATAGATGGAATTGTATTACTCAGCCCTTCGTCGATGCCTCGAAACGAGGAATAAAAAAAAACTTTGGAAAGGCTATTAAAAAGTATTTTAAATGACTCGATCTCGATCGTATATAGTCGCAACTTATTGTGGAAAGATGAAATTATACTTGCGCGGGTGGAAGATTGCGGAGTTGAGCTATAGTTGCAATAGTACAATCTTCCATCGATATCGATTAACCAGGCATTAACCGATGGCTTCATTATAGAAGCTCGCTAAGGAAACTCGTTAAAACTTCTACCCAGAACCCGTATAGCAATAAGAGCTTAAATCTACTGTAATAAGAGTTTGCGCAGAGTCCTTCGGCAACATTTTTCGCGATCCGTTTAATTAACTCGAGACATTATAACGAGGCGCCTAGAAATCAAAGAAGAGAAAGAGATATTATAAAAGAGCGAGAAATTACGTGGTATATAAGAAGGCAAAAGCGAGATATACGAGCCCGATGTTGACATATCTTAACGCTAACTAACTTTCATCTTCAATTATGTCCTTCGTTAAGCTCGAGCCGCGGGAGGAAGGAGCGCAAGCCACGAGCACTCGAGCCTCCGCGATTCGCGGCTCTACAGCTTTCAACGTTACGTTCGAGCATTTAGGCCGTAAAGATGTACCACCGCGAGCTTCTCACACCGAGCCTAGGACATGCAATATTCGCGCACGCGTGCACGATGTGCACCTACACCTGTAGTGTACGTACATGCGAGCCGATTTCGCTTCGTTCCTATTCGTTGTCCCGATTCGCATGCCATTGTCATTAATTTGAGACAATAGGACGGTACATACGTGCGCGAGCGCCGGCAAAAGGGAGAAATCGAACTAGCGACTGCGATGATGAGTTGTCTCTCTCTCTCTCTCTCGCTCCACCTCTACACTACGAGAATTTCGTTGATTAATTGAGCTGATGAGTTTCTCTTTCCCGTTAATTAAGGTGAATTGTAAGGGAAGCCAATTTGCCTCGTACCTTTTCATGTCGATGACTCTTGTTTTGCTTTGTACCTTAACATGCATCCTTACTACTATTGAGGATTTGCGAAACTACGTAATGTATAACATGAATATAAACATCATGAAGTTATTGGATTTTTTTTATTAAGTTTGAACATTCATTTCTTGGCTAGTAATTATAGTGAAGTGAGACGGCGGCTTTAGAAAAGTAAGGTAGAAAAAAGCGTAATAAAATATAATTAATGTTTTTCTTTTTGTCTCCATTTAAATTAATCGGATTTGAAATCGATAACGTCCCTTCTTACAGATACGCGTTTTTAGCGCGATACACTAATTGACAAATTACAGATAATGGCCAACAAAAAATTTAACAACCCGTGCTTCATCCTCGCTATATACAAAAAAAAACGATTCCGCTTAACGCAAGATATATTGCCTTATTTATAAACAATTAAGACTTTTCTAAGAATGCCTACTCTCTTCTTTCTTTATTTTTTTGGTTAATACCCATCCATGTCCAATTAAAGCTAACTTCCGACTAATTAATTACTATCAAAGACACTATACATATACACTCACGGTCCTCGTCGGCGGAATTTAAAAAAAAGAGGGAAAACACGGCATAAAATAGAGAGAGAGAGAGAGAACCTCAATCGAGCGCATAATTACACGTCGCTCGCTACGGAAGCCGCAGTCGTAAATTAATAAAGCCGCAATTAAGCGAGTCGACGTGGCGCGGTGGTACAGCGCTGCTGCTGCTCGCATCTCGGCTCGCATACTCTCGCGCGCGAGCAGCCGCGCATCTTGGCGTTCATCAGCCGCTTGGGCTTCGCTGCACTGCACTGCACCGACACCACTCCGCCAACGGATTCCGAAAAAGCGTCTCTTGTACCCAACCCAACCCTCTCGCGTAAACCTGTACATACGTGTATATGTGTATGTATGTATATATGTACAGCGCTTTCCGATTAAAAGTGGCGCACGCCTCGCGAAACTTCCCGACGTATAGCGAGCGGATTAAACGACATTCGAAGTTTCAGCCTTAAACGAAATCGATGTCCGAGTAGTAGATTTGGATGCGTGTATTTTCTTTACACTGGGAAATTGCGTATTATCGGCGAATCCAGTGATTGTCCGCTGTTGAACGAATGTGCATTGTAGGAGAAAAGGAAAAATGTATTAATTCTTTTACGCACTTTGTTTAATAGCGTTGATGGATTTTGTTATCGATCGCCTCATATCAGTTGCAGTTGCGAAGATTTGCATATGATACGAAATTTTATTTTTATATCAATTCGTATTTTATAAGGGAAGCCAAAAGATCGTAGAGTTTCTTTGGGATTTTTGTGTTAAAATTTATTGCATATATGAAACAGATTGTGTAAATATTTAAAATTTATCTTTATAAACCAGTTCCATAGCTTAATCTTATAAAATACTAGAATTTATACTAAATTCTTTATTTTCACGCAAGCTCAGCAAACTCAGCATAGAAAGAGATTGAAAATAAATGTTTTACTTATGCAATGGACGGTGTCTGCATACTTAGTTATATAACTTGCTCAAAACTCGGACCCTTTCCGCTTAAAATGAATAATAGATTTTTATCTCCTTTATTTACGGAAAAGGCAAAACTGTCCTAAATTCTCGAAATATCCTTCTCATCTTTAAAAATTCACATATATAGCAGAATATTTGAAATACGAAGAACTCAAACTAATAGCTAAAGGCTTCTTACTTGTTTAGCAATCTAAAAAGGATAAATGACAGCTTTATCTCGCAATCCATTTGGCTAATGCGCAGAAATCTGCGCAAAATTCTGCAAATACACTGAAACTTTGGTGGTTATCGATGGCGCATTCGCAGAATGTAGCGCAGGTGATCCGAGTCGCGGCGTCGTTTTCTTTCCGCGTGCAGCACAACAACAGGAACGGAGGCGTGGCGCTATACCCTGGAGCGTTGGGGAAACTCGATTCTTCGCAAAATTGGCTATGTGTGCAGTAACTTTGGCGCGCGCGCGCTCGCGGCTGAGGGCACACACTGCACACTGCACACACGTCGAGCGCGTATACGCATCGTAAAGCAAGTTTTAAGAGCTTCAGCCCGGCTTATCCGGGGGAGGTGGGGGAAGGGGAGCCGACTATCAGCACGGCTATATAGATATCTCTCCATCTCTCTCGCTACGTAGCAGCGGGGCGGGTATCGGCTCGATATTTCATCGGC
>UELU01143766.1:0-62313 GCA_900490025.1 Megastigmus dorsalis | reverse complement strand
CAGTTATATATAATTATATAAACTTTTTTACAACTTTATAACATTATGTAAAAATGAATATGATTAAATACGTCTGTATACAAAGCAATAATTATCTCCACTTAGATCAGATTAAATGAACTTATATACGCTTATACCCTATTGTAAACGCCAACATTCAAACTTATTCAACTTTATATAAATGTATACAATTATATATAAACAAATTCTATTCTAAGAATTTAACAGAATACCATCTAATCAAATAAAATTATATATAAGTTTATAAACTTATATACGAGCTTATACAAATATTTATGAAATAATATGTTCACATATAGTTATGACTTTTTATATAGAGACAAAATCCAGTCATAATCATATACAAATAGGTACAAACGTATACAATCATTCATAATTAATATATAAATGTATATAATTGTATGAAAATCATTTTTACACGGGATATGACCAATTTTTTGTTATGATTACTTGATTCAATAGTTTTTAAAAGTATCACCCCGGGATGAACTGAGTACTTAGAGAAAACTGCAGATAGTCATTAATTCATTCCCCAACTAAATAGTGCTTACTCAATGCAAATTCTTGTTATTCTGATTACTTCTTTTGGTTTTTCAACAAGATTAATTTTAATAAAATAGTTGGTTAAAAAAGCTACAGACTGGTACTCTTACCTACAAAGGTATTCATAAAGTAATCATAAGGTTTATTAAGCAAACTGAATGTGTATATATATATTATTTATGCATAACTATAAAAGAGCAGTTTGAACCCTGGTAGAAAATTGACGGGTTTGACTGGCGTAGAAACCAGCTCTGACCTAGTTTGGTAACTGAATGTAACACTAAGTGTCTACTACAAACTGATTAAAAACCGGCAATCCCCAATTTCACGATCCAAATTTGCTAATGTAATATAAATATCTATATAATACACATAACACTACTGTATTGAAAGAAAACATTGAATAATTGGTTATTACAGATGAAATAAAAGAAATGGAAAGGAAATTCTGCATACAATGCAAGCAGATTATTAGGCTTATTCGGTTCATCCCAGTGTCACATCGATGCGTGATAGTCGACGCAAAGCCACTGATTCTGTCTTAACATTCGATAATGAAGTATTTACCTTTTTTTTATTAAATTTCGTCAATATCCCATAAAATAATTTTTGATTGCTCAAAATTTTTATTTTTTCATATAATTTATGAAAGAAAATATGTACAGCTATTTTTTATATACTGAGATAGTTTATCGATTTTTAAAATCAAGTGGGTTTTAGCCTAGTTTTTCCCGATATTAGCAAGTGGAGTTTCTACAGAGAACCTTAAAAAAATGAGCCAGTTTTTTTGAACTCGATAGAAACCCGTCTAAATTTCTACCAGGGTATAGCGATCTAAATATTATAATTAAATAATGTAAAGCTTTTAATTATTTAAGTTAAATTATCTCCACAACGGAAATATTTTAGTAATTTATGAACATAAACCAATATCTATATGAGTGTACTTCTTTTGTATACACTTCTCATTTTATCTATACATTTAGTACCATATACACAATTTTTTACACAAAGCAATGCGGTTTTACTCAAGCTATGTTTTATTAAGAAGTTAGAACTATATGAATCACAATAATTAACGAGTTCTACGCCTTTTCTTTACAGTAGTGCTTTTAAGATATAAATAGAAAATCTTAGACTATAGTAACTCTACTAAAGAGTAGTTTGTTATACAAAGACTGATCCCTCAACTTTCATTTTTACTTAAGGGGATGTATACTATGGTCGGAAAGATTCCTACCTTACCGGTTCTGGAATTTAACGAAAAATAGAAAGACAGAGATTAATTTTTGGAAAAAAAAACCTCTGTAATTATGTAATAATGACGAGGTTCAAGTTTTATGAAATTCCATCCCCAATTCACAGAAATTTTTGTCCTTGAAAATTTCGGGAATAAAAATCGCTGTAAACAAACTAAATTTTCGACGACAAAAATCTCTGTGAATCGTGAATGGAATTTCATGAATCTTGGATCACGTAATGATTACATAGTTACCGAAATGGTGACAGAGAGTATTTACCAAAAATTAATCTGTATCTTTATAAGTATATTTAGTTAAATGTCAGAACCGGTAGGGGAGGAATATTTTCGACCATAGCACATCCCCTTAAGGAGGTTCATCAGGTACGTAGGAAGTCAAAATAAAGTTGCAATAGAATTTCTATTTACTAACCTATTTAACATTTTCGATTAACGTTATTTTATATGATTATATAGTTAAATATTGTATAATCAATTTCAAACAACGCACGCTGTGTCAAAAAATGCGAATTTACCGCTATCTTAAATAATGGAGGTTATTCTGCTCAAGCTTAGCTATTTTATACAAAAAACATATAAATTATAAGTTTTATAGTTAAGCTAGCGAGTTGTACAAGGTCTCAAAATCATATTCGCTAAATACTCTTTTAAGTGGTGTAAAAGTTTTTCTGTAAATTGTTCGTTAATAACTATACAGTTCAAGTTAAAAGTCTAGAAAAATGCAACTCTACGTAAGACTCAATGTTAAATTGCAAAAATTTATTTTATTAATATCTCATTAGCAAGGGTACTAAACTACTTAAAAATTTAACATGTTGTTTAATATATAATAATAAACTTATATTTATAAGTTCATCAAAATCTGTTCGTTAATTATAAACCTGATGAACCTCCTTAATATAAAATTAAAGTAGCTTAAATATATTTCGATCTTATACACACAAATAAATTCTTTTCCTCTATTTTTCCGACGGAAAACACATTCGCCAACAATATTTGTAAATTTTAAAATAAGCTTCAATTTTAAATTCATTTTTAAGGTTCATTTCATAAAACTGATTACCCAGAATTGAATTTCTAGTCCTTCGTCCAACACATCGAGCCTCCCCGATCCGCCGAGTAAACATTTCTAGTTTTTTTTGTCCCTCGTCGTACCTATAGAACAGAATAAAAGGACGAGTTAGAGCAAGGGATGCAGATTTGGAGAAAAGGAATAAAAGTGTGACGTAAATAACGCAGTCGCCAGCTGAATTGTTTTCGCGAGAACAGAGAAGTAGAACTGAGACGAAAACGGAAAAATCACGTAGCGTGTGTTTTTCACTCGGACTGCAACGCTGGCCTGTCCTCGATGACCACTTTGCCGATGCTCTAATCAGCTTCTGGAAATTGAATAATAGAAGAACCAAATCGAGTGTAATTAATGAGTGAGCGAGTACGAGCAATTGTATATTTTAAATTTGAATTAGTAAAAATCTCACTGGTTTTACTTTCAGTGTCAGTATTTTTTTATTTTTACATATCTATTAAGCATTTTTCTATTTTTTCACAATACGCACACTGTCTGCTCAATTGTATTTTGAATAAATTAAGTAATTTAAATTTTATTAAATTCTCTTAATGGAAGTACAGTAACAATGGAAAAATACTCATAACGACAATACTCATAACAACATATATTAAAACCGGAGGAGAAAAAAGCCCTATATTTATTCCTTCAATTGCAGCATATTTATTTTATAAAGGTACTGTTCTACAGAGAATATTTTAATAACATTTATATTTTAATTCTTTATGTAAGGACTCATTTTTGTATTACTTATTATGTAACATTTAATCGTTTTTTCGACTGAAAAAAATTAAATTACTAGAAATAACGAATCCAACGTAATAAATATACCTACGGTCATAAATAAATCACCTCTACTATAAAAAAATATAAAAACCATATCCTTGTACTTTATAGTTATTGACTTTTGAAGCTGCAACATTTCCTCAATATCATCATCAATATTTACTTTTTAGTCTCGCGTTTACAATCGATCAAAATCCTGAGCACCTAATCACCAGCAGGATTTCAGAACTCACAGTGTGTGTGTGTGTGTGTGTGTGTGTGTGTGTGAGAGAGAAAGCAAAAGAAGGCGTGGAGACTCTTCCCGCGCCTCTTCCTACTTCCGTCTGCAACTGTTTGCCTTGCGACGCCTCGGGTTTCAGCTGACTAAGAGAAAATGAGAAAGGGAAGAGACACGAAGTCTAAAAAGGTATAAGGAGAAGGTAGGGTGGCACTCGCTCGGCCATTAGTTCTTTAGTGCGAGCCAAGGCTCCCATAGCGTATAGTAAAACCCGCTGGCTCGTGACGATCCGAGCTGCTGTGGCTCGCTCGCGCGTAAAGTCCACAGCCCTCCAGCTGCACACGCATACACAATTTATACATCCCTCTCTTTCTCTTTCTACCTTTTGTTGGCCACCATAGCTAAATGACACTCGGGCGCGAGAGCAAGGAAATTGGCAGACTTGATTGAAATGATTTGGAGAGGTGGCGCATTGTTAATCAGTGCTGCGAACAAGGCCGAGAGGGGAGCGTTTCTGATTGACTTTCGCTGAACTCCGATATTATGGTTATGCGACATTGTTGAGGTCGGTTGCTGGTTTGATCAGCCTAGAAACGACAGTTGGACTAATTACTGCGACTGCGTACATATATACGAATAGTGTGTCTGACTACTTTCTTGACGAGGAAGGAACTTAATTAGTACATTTTCGACGAAGTCGTAAATGAAAGGGAGTTTGGATGGTATTATCTGATACCTCGATAATATCTGATTGTTAATCAGTAGCCAAGAAAAGGTTTCAACTTGTTTATTGCAGTTCTTTTTGAAATAAATAAATGAAACTGCAGTGAAAAGAGAAAAAAGAAATTACTGAAACTGGAAAAAATTACAAATTTTCACCTCTACCGACATCCTTTTTGGTATAGAAATTGAAAATACGCTCTAATTGTTTGTTACACGGTTTTTCAATCAGAAAATTGTTTCTATCGTGAAACGAAGAAAAAGGCTTATACCTTGATGGAAATTTTTAAATTTATAAAAGGGAAAAAGCGAGAAAGCTGAGGAAACGTAGAAACTTAATTTAAGATTGACGCTGAATTTCGAACTCAAGAATAGGTATAAAAAAAATTCAAGTGGACCAGAAAACTTTTAGAAACTTTCTTAATCCTTTTTACTTAAAACATAAGATACTTTTAATTCAAGAATATCTGAATTAGCTGTTGCATTATTTTATGGCTTTTTTTATTTAAAAAAGAAATTCCTTAGTAAATGCAATTAGTATTTTCTAATATTGAACCTTTCAAATTTTAAAGATTTACGATTCTCGGATTTAAAATATTGCATTTTTATCAATATTTCTTAGTTTATGATATTCGAAGAAAATTTTCTTTTCTTTTGCAATATAAATGCGAATACATTGAATCATATAACTGAAAAGATAAATGGAGCACGTGTGATCAATAGTTCATGTACTTTTATATTCACAAATCGATGGTTATGCAATAAAAACCTACAATAATACACAAATAAGACAGTGAAACAAGTTAAGTTTAATTGAATTGGCAAATTCTAAGAAAATAAAGTAATTTACAGAAAAAAATGATATAATTTAGAGGTTATTCGAATGGCTTCCGAATCAATCGTTTGCATCTCAAAGAAATTCTAATTAACAGGCAGTATTGAATGAGGTTAATTAATGTAGTGCAATAAATATTGCATAATTTTATATAACATTTCTACATAAATAATGTACGTAAGAAAGTAGTTCTAACAATTTCACTAACCTATTGATTATTATGTGACTCTCGGTCATTATTTTCTTATTATTATATTGGTGGAATAGGACTCCCTATTAAGGCAGTTCCCTCGATAATTGAATTGATGATGTTAATAACTTACAAATTTTTATATAGCAAGGTAAATGATTGAAGAAGCTCCAGTTAAATTTCGCGAGGCCAGGGTATTCGAAAGCCGAGAATTAAATATTTTTGTTAGTGCTTTTTTAACACGTAGTCTTATGTGAAAGTTTCTCTTTTTACCGATTATAAATTAATTGATGATGACAGCTTTCCGATTTTTTTTATAGTAATAGAGAATTTTTTTTTAATTTTTAGCAATTTTTTATAGTACCGTAGGGTAACTGTGAAATAAGAGGGAGTAAATATTTCATGTATAAATCTCATTTGTCTATAGGTTATACATGCAGAATATATACCTGTATATACCGACTGCACTGGTCAAATCTAGTGAATTCTGTACTTGACTTCCTACGTATAAGGAGAACCTCCTCAACCCTTTCAGAACTGAATTATTATTTTCCGGCTAGGAAACGTTTTCAAAATAGTTTTAGGATACTTCATGGTCACTTTCAAGTCGATTTTTGTAATAAAATTATTTTTTTATTTTTGGCTTCTTTCGGCTCTTATACCCATTACGACACGTGGAATAGGCCACATTGATCTGATACATATGCTTAAAATGTAAAAATGATGGTACACCAATGAATTCCTATAATTAATAATCCATAATAACACGATCCCAATATCATTTCACTATTAAAACTCAAACTACGTAATGCAAAAATCACTGTATGGTCTTCCAATCTACCATCTTCATTCCACTCTAGCTAAAGGGAAAAATAAACAGGGAAAAGCTCAAAGCCAAACGTAAAAACTCGATGTGAAGAGGCACTTGACTGAGGAGACAAACGATCGCACCCGATTGTTATACGGTAGTTTTACTTGGCGTGGCGCCTCAACTTGGCCCCAAGTTGTATACGCCTAATCGCAACTGGCGAGTAACACGCGGGAGAGGAGAGAAAACTCGCACTATATACCGAGTAGGGGTTAGTCCGTAGCCAGTGCAGTTCACACGCGCGGTAACATCCGTTAAGTCACGCCGCGGATTTATGGGCACTTTCGCAAACGCAGTTTCTTGCGAAAAAAAAAGGGAAGGAGACAGAAGAGGCAGCAAAAGAAGGAAGGACGCGCTCTCGTACATTACGGCTTCGCGCCCTTCCCTTTGAGGGCAAAGTGGCGACAGCGACCAACTAACGAAATTACGACGTCACACCATTAAAATGTTAGCCCGCCGCTCACATGCTTTCCCTTCCTCTCCAACGAATCCACCGCTATACGTATTCATCAGTCTGCGCAAGCTTAAATTTTACTATTTAGTCGTACAGGGGATTTAGCGAAAACTCGCTTTGGCTGCCGCTTCGAATCGATCGATCGGTTGGGAATTATTTAACGTTGTTATTGACACTACGGAAATTATTGGCATTCTGCAATTTTCGAGAAAAAAATTTCAGTATTACGGAAATTCACTGTGAATATGATGAAGTGGTATTACGGGGAGCATATATATACAAATGGGGAAATTTCATCGAAAGTTTCGACAATCTCGAAGCTCAATCGCGTCTCTTGCCTCTGGCATTATTTCCGTTTTTAACACAATAAACCATGCAGATGTAATAATGCTTTATTTAAGGCAAATCAAATGATCGCGATATGTAAAAAAAAAGCAATAAATAATAAATTTCGTGAAGGTAGTTTGAACTTTCCCTTTAGGTATTTAGAGCTTCAATATTCCGTATCGACTAAATATTTGTATCCTCTGTACTAACTTTTCCTCTAAATAAATTTATATATATGCGCACATTTTCAAAAGCTTCGCAACCTCCAACTAATACTGCATACTCCATAAGTACCATGCAAAGAACCCTCGCACGTTTCTCGAATTTTAAACCCCCCTAGTAAATCTCCCACACTGTTCAATTCGCGCAATGCCACAACTGTCCTTCCCTGCAAATGGGGCGCACACTACATCCTAGCTACTATCAACCAAGCAAGTCTACTTATCGTCCGCTCGTTATTTCATCAGTTTGAGAATCGACCTAATTGATCTCATTCTGTAAAATCAATTTGCCCCTCTCAAAACCACGTTCCGTGAGTGCGTAAATACACGCGTGTGCGCATCTCTATTCTCATCCATTCCGTATACAGTTATTTGCGTACCATATATATATATATATATATACCTATACGGAAGATGAGGAGCAGCGGAGAAGCGGGAGGAGCGGCAAGCGCAAGAAGATTACGGCGTGCTGCGCGCGTCGTCGGCTATAACTCTTGCATATTCCATTCCTCTTTTATGTCTCTCCGCCACCGCACAACCCTCTCCCGCCTGCTTCATAATCTACTCTCGGATCTCCGTTCAGCATTAAAGCCCTAAGCATGGTTGAAATATCTTTTATCTTCACACCGGACCACTAGCACGTCTCTAGAAAGATGTAATGCGCGAGTTTCTGTGCATGTACCTATACGCTCCGTCTTACACGGATCGATTGAGAATGCACATTGTATATTATTTTCTTTAGGAATGAATTGATTATAATGTGTTTTGTAATACGAAGACAGTGCACTATTTTCTATCAATTTTGGACTTAATTCATTCTGAAGAGAAGTGGGTATCAAAATCCGGTGATCGAGGATATAGTTCCAAGCGTGCAAAGAAGATGGAATGTAACAAAGTGCGGAGAATATTGTATGCACAGGTAGGTCTTCAATTTTGATCAGATCTGGAGTGGTACTTTTTGACACTGAATTATGAAATCCACTTATCTTGGTTTGATCTTATGGGCTTCTGATACTGAATTATGGATATATCATAAGAATGTGTGTCCATATCAATAAAATTTATTTTTTTAGAAAAAAATTGCTTGTTTGTTAGAATGAATATTCAGTAGACTGAAAACATACTAAGAATATGATCTCTGTTGGACTTTTCTAAGTAAAAACTAATATCTAAATCATGATTCCTTAAATCTTCAAGAATCAAATTCTCTCATTAGAAACTATGAAAAAAGTTATGTCTTACCGAAAAAAGTTGTAAAAAGGACTGCTGTCACTTAAAACCAAAAGTTGTTCATAGATAGCTTCGTGAACAATTAATTTTGAATAGTAATTTATCTAATTTACAGTCAGAGTAATTAAAAATCAGAGTAATTAAAAAGAAAAAATGAATTGGATCATAATAACAATTTTGTATTATGTAACATATTTTTTAGGGTGCTTTAATTTTGAAATCGTAATGCAATACCCATATGCACGCATATATACGGTTTTTACTTCTATCAGTCTATGTTTCTCTGTATCTGTAACACCTAAAAAGGTTATTGTAACTTTCTTCAGTGGAAAATTTCGCCAATATGCCGGAAATTAAATTTTTTGTGCGATCTTCGATTTTCACGCTTTTTTAAACGGTCATACGTATTAGCACGTTCCGTCTCTCTCGCTTAGTTATTACCTTATTATTTTATAGATACGCAAGTTTCATTGTAATGTATTCACATATTATATTATGTTGTTTTATGTATGGTAAGAATTGAAGATAAATACTGATGGATTACATGCCATTCACTCATTCTTTGTCTACTATTCTTCACTTCTTTTTTTCAGTCTACTCCCCTGTACGTCTTCGATAAAAGCGTAAAATTAACTGTGATTGACAGAGCTTTGACTGGAATCCATCGACTCTTTGTCAATTTGGACGCTTGCTGTCAATTAAATTTAATTATTCTAAAAGTAAAGATATTAAATTCAGATTAGAGTAGAAGATATTGTATAATTAAAAATAGACAAAATAATATTTTATATCTCTTATTAAGATTATGTCTTACATAATAAATTATTCTTGTACCAAATGCGAAAGCTACTTTTCATAATCAATTAATTCTCATTTAAAAGCCGCTGACAATTCTTTGGCACTTAGCGAGCTCAAATTAATTTATTTGTTACAATATATTAAATGAACAGTTAAGGGGAAACGATAGCGATAGAATCTGTTGTTCTCTATGCTACTGATGGGGGTGCCCGCGTAAGGTGACGGGATGTCAAATAATAATTAATTATAAAATAAATACGAAGTTACCATATAAAAACGGAACTGAGCAGCGTAGTTTTCACAGTGCGTCACCATTTGAATGAAAACTTGCTCGAAATTTGAGCCGTTTGGGAGTTTATGGGTTAAGATGAATATTTCATTTTCTGTTGACATAGTAGCCATTTATGCTCACGTTATATTTTTAGTATTACAAATGTTATTTTTAATAAATGTTTTTGAAAAAATTTTATTATGCCTTGCAGAATTTAAAAAAATATCGTATAGAATTCGTCCGTACGTTTCTCGCACTCTATAGAGTAGGAATTGCATTGTACGCGCTAGTTACAATAATATATTATTAATTGATTAATCATTCTCAAAAATTTTGTTCTAAGCTTAAAAATAAATTTAATATTAACAATAATATAAAAATGCGAATGTTATATAACTGTTCAGTACCATGTCTTTTATTAATTTATCGCGGCCTGAATATTAAAATTTTCTGTATCAAGTTATAACTGAGCACAGGGCACACTTCCAGATACAAAATAACGAAGTGAACGTAAAAGAAGTACAAGCTTCGAAAGTTCTTTTAAAAATTTAAATTAGGAAATTGGAATGAAACGCTTGAAGCGAGAAGGTAAGGATTTAACGAGACAAGGACGTAGAAAGGTGTTCCTAGATAAATTCACGTTGAGAATTTCTCGATTAACACTGATGTTAAACCTTTTCTATCCCAGGCCTACAGAGAAGACACCGAACGGAAGAAAGTGAGATAAATTCAGACTCATTTATATTGTACGCGCGAGCACAAGCGATTAAATTAGACTAAATTAATTCTTTTATTAATATTTGAGTTTGTAATAAGTGGAAATCCAATTTTTCATTCACTAATTAAAAGTACTGTACAACTCGTCGTTTCCAAGTGCCGCATTTAATTTTGTAAAATGCTACGTCAACTATTATACAGACTCATCATTTCAATTGTCATAAAAACGTTGCGGATTATTTCATTTATATTTAGCTTATCTTGATGAATTCATTTACTCAAATGTTAAGCTTGTTCTTATGATAATTACAAATTAATTCTTTGCGATTCAAGTTAACGCTCAAGATTTGATTATTGTATTAATATTAGGATTGAATTTTATTATAAAACGCCAGATGATTCTGGATAAAAAATTTATGAATATGTAAGGTTTAAAGACATAAGATGAGGTATAAACAAAGCATATAGGAGACTACCTGTATATTGTCAACACGAGACTCTACTGCGTCCACTTATAGATTGTTTATTGCAATATCACTTCTACATCAGCATGATTTAAATACATCTCTAAAACATAATAATCTTTCAGGAAAAACACGGAATTACTCGTCCTGAGAATAACAATTAGGAGACTCTCGTAGCGCAATTTTCAGAGATTGTTCCCAATGACAGTTAGATTCAATTGAGGTCCTTATTTTCGGTCTTAATTAACCCGTTTGCCGACACAGCGACATCGTAATTTACATTTCATAACGTCGTTAATTGAGGGCACAACGTTTACACCTATATCGTTCAAACAAATGTAATCCTTGTTTGTACAGAATCTAGATTGTCAAGAAATATTTAATCGCTTGACTTATTTTAATCGTTTGCTAATGGTGCAATAAATAACCTTAATAAGAAACATAGTCCGTTTTATAAATTATTCGCGCGCATAACGCATAACTATCGGATAAACTTCATGTTGCATCGAAGTTCTTATAAAAACATTGATTACTTTTATTTCATTGTGAAAAGTTCCACGTATCTACTACTTTCTCTCATGAACTCTTTAATTGAAAACATTGCCAGAAAAAAGTTCGTTTAGCAGGCTTTTTCAAAATTTAAAAGGAGTGCATGTAATTCGTGTAAAATTTTCCTGGGAAATTAATGTTTCATATTGTAAAACATATAATAGCGAATTCGGCCTTTCAACAAAATAGAATTAAAATATCTCGTCTAAGTAATTCTGCAGATAAATGTAATTCCTGTCACGGCCTTAATAAATTCGCTAACCGCACAAATGAAGAGGAAAAATAACCCAACTGAGAAATGAAGTGTATAACATCGAGGACAATATATATACAGTACAGGATCGGTTGCTCAAGGAAACCATTAGTCCATCGATTCTCAAGTCAAAGCCATATATTTCTTAACTGCATCGTCGCGATGCACGTATATATATACATATACACACAGCCACTCAGATACACATACACTACAGTCAGAGGGAGTCAGAGAGACCGCACGCGGAAAGTGCAGCGGAGAGCTTTGTCTTGGTGGACAAAGTCCACTGGCGCTATCTCTCAGTCGGTCGGCCTCCACCCCATCGATATTCTCAAGCGAAACTGCCGCTACTTATCATCGACAGCTTCGGGAAACCGAAGCGTCCGTACCACCTCCGCCCCCCCCTCCCCTCACCCTCACCCTCTGCGTACACACACAAACATAGCTTCAACCTCGCCAAATGCTATTCCTCGCATCTGTTACACTCGTGTGCAGTTGCTCCTGCTGTCGTTCGTGCCTGTCTGTGTGTGTATGTGTGCGGGCGCGCCTCAGTGGTATAACTCGGGTAAGGAAACTTTGAAATTAACTCTCCTGGCCCAAACTTTCTGCGTTGCGCGCGCCTATATATCGATGTGTACATGTGTGTACGATGGATGCGTGTATTTGTGTTTGGGCGCGCACAGGCGTGATTTCGTGTGGAGAAATTCGGAAGAAGCTTGGCATTGTGGTGACCTATGCTCGACCCACAAATTTCAGTGGTTTCAGATGTAGGATATATAGGGTTATGGGGGTGTGCGGGTTTGAGGATGCAATTTTTCTTTTCCCGTTATTTTCCATAGTAGTGATTCCGGCTTTGGTGCTTCCGCACGGACTGTAGGATGCTCAAAATCATTTTACCCGACGGAGCTTATTTTCGTTGATATCCACAAAGTTATGATTTTACAGATTTGAATTTAAAGATAAACATTACAGAATGGATATTTATATATTTTCTTTTACTGTATTTATAGAAATACACTGTAACACATAAAATTAATATCGATTGGTGCGAATATCGTCAAAATTAGGGCTCAATTGGAAAAACGCTTAATGTAACAGGAATGTCATTATTTTGCACAAAAAGTAATTCCTGAGAGTTTCAACGAAATGCAGGACTAGCATCTCTGGTCATCATCTTAGTGGAACATTGTGACCAATTTTTCTAAATGATTTGATAAAATATACCTTTACAAAGTTTAACACATAAAGTATGAAATATATCAATATACACAAATTTTCAATATATGTACTGCGAACGTATCTGGCTGTGCAAATACGCAGTATGATATAGAAACTATTTTAAAAGCAAAATTTGACATGACGTACATAAATTTTCCCTGATACTAAGAAACTTATTACTTTTTGAAAATTTCCTATAGTTGAAATTGAATATGCATATTTCTTCGATAACCGATCAACGATTTAAGATATAACTTAATGACATTTTTTATACTACTACAATAAGAATTCAGAAACAGTTGATAAAATGTGATAAATTATGAGTCTGCGTATTCGAAGAGCACTCAAATACAATTAAACAAACAATGTTAGACCACGCGAGAGTTTCAAATTGTAAGACTTTATATTGTTGAACGGATTTTATGCACTTTTATATACCATCGTTATCATAGCTCTTACGATACATTAATTCAATTTCATTCATCCAATATTACCAGTGCAAAATATCGTTTTAAATTTGTATTTTACATTCTATAACAAAGATTTATACTTCGACAGTAAGAAATTTTATTATTACGACAAGAGATATATTTAGAACCTTTTTATTGTCGATGAAATTCGTCAGATTACAGTGCGAGAACTGAAATTAAAATTATGGTATCTTTCGGGCCACTAAAGGGAAGATGACTTTATCAACTATCGTAAGTCTATAATCCGGGAGTGTTTAAATTTACTCAATTCATATTACATTTTAATATCTCTCGGACGTTTCTAGAAATGACTCGTTCTACTTTTAGATAATTATTATTTATTGAAATATAGAGACCTTAAGCCAATCGCTCGGATTTAATAGCTTTTTAATATGTTTGCTCTTAATAAAACTATAAATTGTAAGTAAATCATACTTATTTTGGTCTTTTATGAAAAAAATATCGATAATTGCACATACTATCAGAACAAAATTGAAATAATTTTCTTTCGAACTATTTTATAAAACTTTGTATTTGTAGCTTAATTAGTTTATTAGTAAGCCATTCATTTCCCCTTACATATACATATAAACCTTTTTCATAAAATCAAGTTCTTGTTGTGGTACATCGAAACGAATAATCGATTTCAACGAGTTAAATGAATTAAATCAAAGTCAAAATACTGGAGAACGCTATTTTGATCGTAAAAATAGAGCATCAAGAATACTGGCACGATCTAGTTCTGAAAACAATCGATTAATTGAATAAAAATAATCTATACATATGTGTAAGGTGAAAGTCTCACTTCCTATTCACGTCTCTATTTTTACTCGCTTCGTGTTTTTACTGTTACTAAAAATATCAAATGTATTTCTAAGCTATTAAAACATTCGCGAAAATATTTAATCAATTAAAAAGTATTACTTACAAAACCATGAAGTAAATATAAGAGCTATAATAGAAAAAATATAATGTGAGCAAAAATGACTGTTCAGTGAATAAAAATCGGGGCATTCGCCTTACGTATGTCTGAGAGAAATGGAGAGAGAGAGAGAGAGAGAGAGAAAGAGATATTTCTTCGATTTTAATCTCCTATGAACACGAGAAATCTTAAATTCTCGTAGCATGCGCTAACCCTCGTGGCTTAGGTACATCCGTGGCTTAGCGACGCTTTTTACCAGTGTCGTCGCGACGGCTTGTATTGGCGAAATTGAAAAAAAGACTCGACTACTCTCCCCTGTCTCTCCCTTATTCTCTCGCATTCCCAGTCTTCTGATACGTATTCGCTGTTATATAACTGCGTGCGCGCACACTTTTGGGATTCAATATAAACGGATATTTATTCGGTCGGATCGAGCCGTAAGTCATAGGTATATTCGCGCGCCAACCCGCCATACGCAGATGGCCAAAGCTCGAAAGAGGGTATGGGGCATCTCTGTGTATGTGTACGGTTTTGGTGGCTATCGCAAAACCAACGGCACACGTTTTATCTTATACGCGTATATACGGTCGCGTGGCGTTTATGGTCGTGTGTGCTTGGTTTATTTATCAATTAGAAAGTGAGTGTCCATCGTAAAATACCGAGGACGCTTGAAAAATTTTCGTTCCACCCTGTAAAGAACAATGCCCATTGATATAGAAAATAGTAAAAATCCTTCAAGATGTAACTTTTCTAAACTTTTTTTTTCCACTTCTAACGTTTTCGCAGTTTGTCCGCAATTTTTTAAACTCATCTTTAAGTTTGGGAAGTTATGTCAGTTTTATACTTTATAAAGTTGTGAAAATTAGAAAAGTTGCATGGTTGGGTCGCATTTTTTCGGATTTTTATTTTTTCGTGAACGGAATTTTACTTTCTATGTGATTTATTGCGTGCTCGAAATTTTTTTTTACAATTTTAGTATGGAATCTAGTTTAAACAATAGGTTCGAGATTCTTATCTATAATAAAGTACTATTGGAAAATATAGAAATTAGTAGTAAATATAAACAACAGTCTTATAATAGTACTTATATTTATCCACATGTGTAAAGAAATATATACATGACCTCTGCATGGAATATTGGTTTTACCTTCATGGTTCTTGAGAATATCTTTAAAATACTGTAGTTGAAAAGATAAGACTTCAAAGTTTATTTCGTATGTGTTTTAGATTTGGTTTTGTCTTTGTCCTAGAAAATAAGATATGAATTTCAAATTAAATAACGCAGAACATATTTTAAACTCTTTGATTTTTTTTAAGATCAGCAAAATAAAAAAAGTAATCAAAGTCTGTCATGTTTGTCTTTACAAAATTTATTTTCGCATTTCGTTTATTTACGAGTGCTTCGCGTCAATTTTCAAACCACGTGATTCAATGCAATATTCACCTACTGTATAATTTACTGGTCAGCAGTGGTGAATGTATTAAAAATTTATTTTTATTGACTTCAGGAAATAAAATTTTTATGTACACAAACTTTAGATATTATACAACTTCCTCGTCAGTTTTGTTTGCTGCATTCTGTTCAATGGCAACGTTATTTTTTTTTAACTTTTATTTAATTCTAAAATATTGCCTTACTTGCTATTACCTGCCAAAACTCCTTGAAAGCATACCAATATAATGAATATTCGGTAAAAATATACTAAATCGTTTTAAATGTGAATTTTATCTTACCGTTTACCAACGCTCTGACACCAATCTCAGCGCAATTTCAATTTTGTTTGATACAAATATTCAAAACAAATGGCTGTTTATTTGAGAAAATATTATTCGAAGACATGAATTATTGAAATAAAAAATGTCACTAGCACTCATAAATATATTGCACATTTTCAATTTTGTACCATTCGTGGTAACTTGATATTGTAGACTTTTTCAATGACCATTCTCCCTCAATTTAAAAACTGAAATTTCATCTGCCGCTCCAACAATATTATGCATTATTCAGAATTACAGCTGCCTTATTTTGCGTTGACTCCTTCTTCCGACTGTACAAGATTTAAAATAATACCCCGATTTGCAAAAGTAAGTTACGGTAAAGGGAGAGAAAGGGAGAGAGAAAGAGAGAGAGAGAGAGAGAGAGAGAGAAACTGCAGAGAGAAATAGTGGAAGCTAAAAATGTGCATTTCCTTATAAACTTTCAAGTGGCTCGCAGGCTTTGTGTACGTATACTCCAGAAGGTCGGAGTATACCGTGAATGGGCGCGCGAGCGCACAGTCGTGAGTTTAGTTTATGCGAGAGAAAGAAGGAAAGAGAGAGAGAGAATAGAGAGAAAGAGAGAGAGAGAGAGAGAGAGAGAAAGATAGAGAGAGGCATAGAGACAGAGTCCCAGAGATCCAGCCATCGTCCGCCCCTTTATACCCCTGGATATTCGTGGGTGCAACTGATATATTTGTTTTGTATACTAAAACCGCCAACTTCGCCGTTTTTCTTGAAATCTGACAGCGATCAATAACCCGATGCGAATCCATAGCTCTGTATGCGTATCAATGTTGTCGGTGAGAGTACATTTTTTACTTTTAAAAAGCTTTTAAACTTTTTCTTTTTAACATCTCCGATACGCAGAAAGTATACTTTTCAATTTCTATAGTTGTAAATAATTAAGCGTAATTTATATGTTAATTAATTTAAAATAATTTTATTAGTAAGTAATTAATTTTCTGATCATTCAAATCAAAAATGTTTTAAATTATTCTGCAATTAACAATTTATAATACATAAAAGTAACACACTACCTCGAATAAAAGGTTTCAATTGCACGCAGTGCCGAGATTCGGCCGAATCGAGATACGAGAGCTGTTTATCGTGGCAATGGACAAATCGCATATTTTCTAACAAACTAAAAATTTTGATTAAGAAATGGAGAAGGAAATATGAACGAGATATTTGTCAGTGGCTGTTTTATGCGCATACCGAACAGATTTAGCTCGGAAATTTATCTCTTCAACCCCCTCCCCCCCTCCTCCTCCCCCGCTTCACAATAACACGAAAGCGCTTTCCGCAAAAACAAGGCGCGAGCTGCGCTATCGCGTTTCAGCTCTCCGCTCCACTCCCGCTCTGCTCTGCTCTGCTCTGCTCTGCGTGGCTAAAAGTCCTATTTCGGGCTGTTCCGTCTGTTTCCATGGGGAAACGTCGCCGGAAACATACCACTCTGCGCGAATTTCCCGTAGGATCAACAACGGAAACACGCGGAAAAGGAGTTGCGCGGCAACAAAAAGCGAGGGGCGAGCGCGCGAGCGCTAAAGAAAAGCGCAAGCGAGCCGAGCTCGAGCTGCTGCTTAACGAGCTGTTTTACGGAGATACTATTAATAAAGAATATAATTACGCCTGCTTTACGTCGAACTTTGCGAATGTTTAGTTTTTACGTATGCGCTCTTTTTCAGATTTAACGTTTTTATTTCGCTCGAGAATAATTATTGCACTTTATACCCTAGATGAATAAAATATAAGCTATAAAAGAAAAGAAGGAAAAAGAGTGTTGTGACATAATGAATACGGATATTATAGTTTTTTTAAATTTACTCAATGTCATTGTACCTACTTTGCTTCCCTTTGCGTAAAGAGGTTATCAAAGGTTATCTAGCTTATGAAAGTTTTACTTTTAAAAATTCGACAAAATTTAAATTTTGAAAAAAATAATACTTTTAAACATTTTTTTAAGTTAATGGCCTACTTTACTTGTCTTTAAGAATCTTACATAGTGACCGTGAATAAAGATGTATAAAAGATGTAAAAATAGTGAACTGTTTAGTATATAGATAACAAACCAAGAAATTTTTTTTTAAAAAGAATCAGCTGTCTACAGTAAAGGGGAATATTTAACTTCTTATAGTTTGAAAATTGAAATGGATGGTATATAATATAAACATCCGTTGCCCGACCGTACTCGCAAGTTTCTACTAATCTTATATAAATTTTACTCTAACTACACAGCTGACTCTTTTTGAAAACTGTTTCTTGATTTAAAATCTTTATTATCATACAGTTTACTGAGGTTTACAACAACAGATCGAATCATTTATATTCGTGAACATACTAAAGGTTACGGCAGTCTCATATTAAAATAACTCCTTTAACCCAGTTGCAAGAATAAATATACTGATCAGTCAATTATATGCAGACTGTGTTGGATAAAGAATTGAATATTTAATGAAATTACGTATAATAAATATGTTGTGAGTATTTCACGAGTATGAAAGTAAATAAAATTTTAGCTTTCTATAATTAGAAGAATGACAAAGATTTCAAATCATAAATGGCACTTATTTAGGCACTCGTATGCAAATTGCATACTTTAAGATACTATGTTAATCTAAAAAAATTTAGAAAATACTAGCTTGGTGACCAATTTATGTAGAATTCTTAATGGTAATCGATAGAACATAACAATGTCTCAATTCAAGAGCTGACGTAGATCTATTATAGAATAATCTTACCCATAAGTAGAAGACGAACTTTTAGTAAAATAATGATGCGAACGTTAGTAAGGGTGAAGGACGATATGAAATACTTTGATGGGAAAACCCAGCTGTAGATTAGTGGAATGTAAATATCCAGAAATGTGAGAATACTTTAAACATTGACGAGAAGAGCTGTGTGTTCTTATGAAGAATTAGATCATTATGAAACGTACCGAAAGCCACTTGTGCAATCCCTTTTAGAGAATGAATCTCTAATCCATTTTGTCATATATACATGCATCAAGATCATTAACCAAAGTAGAGCAAACTTCTTCGAAAGAAAATGTATTAGAAGTCATATTCAGTGTCAAAGCTTTTCTGTATATCATTTCCTCCAGAATTTCTATTGGAAACCGATTCCAAACAATCGGCTTGTATTTTCCGGAATATGCAGCAGGTTTGTCTCTTGGATATTTTCAACTACAGGGATGTCGAAATTCAATACCAGAAGCTTACGATTGTAAATTGGAATGTATCAGAGAGGTTGATAACAAGAGTATTGATATTTATCAAAGATTCCGATCAAAAATATATGTATTTATTTAAACGCCAATAATAAAATGTTGGTTTGACTTGTGGGAATAAGAATGAGATTTTTTTTAATCATTTTATGGTTTGATTCAAAGCTACATAATAAGAATAAAAAGACGAGTTTTTGAAATATATTTTAGTTTAATTTATTATCTCGTACAAATTATTAAAATATATAAATCATTTAAATGTATGGTTAATACATAAATATATAATTATGGACATTCGAATACAGTTTAAAAAGTTAAAAGTTGCTATAATGACTTTATCAATCATTATGCATAAATTTTGAAATTAAATTACGGAAATTCCTCTTAGTAAATGTACGAATTTGATATTATTGATTAATTAAAAATTTTAATTTTAAATGTATTTCTTTTAGTAACATAAATTCAGTATCATGAAATTTAGCATTAAATAAGGTAGTAAAAACTCAAAATCGTTCCTTTGACAAAGGAAACTTTGTTTAATTTGTTACGATAAAAGTATTGCTTTAGTTTTAAACAGAATACCATTTGCAATCTGAAAATAAACGTTTTTTGGTGCTAATGAAGTAAATAATGAAAGAGAAAAAATAGAGGAAAATGCCTACTGATGTTTGGTGCGCATAACCAGGGAGCGGGGAGTGCAGACTTGAGATAAAATGTTCAGATGAGCTTTAATGAAACGGTTCAGGTACTTTTTATCGTTTAATTACAACTTTCATGGCAAGCACCAGTGCTGAAAGCCATTTTCCATTTTGCTCTTTCTCCCCTTATCTCTCCCTCTCACTTCTCTTTTCATCTCTCTCTCCCACTCCACTTTTCCCTTGCTCACTGTTCGCTAGTTCTCGCTGTCCGATCGTTTCGGTTTGTTTCATTTACGTACGAATGTGCGGAATCATCAGCAGTGCGCACACCGATTTGCCATTATATTTTCGTTCCCCAATGTTCGATATAAGTAATAAACTTTTTTTTTCAATCACATGTCTCATTAGTCTGAATATTTAATATCGGTAAGTTATATTTAACGAGGGATTTACGAATTAAAAAGCGCTCCGCAGGAAATGAAATGTATAGTCTTTTTCGTTCTGGAAGTGTCGTAATTGTTTAAATTGCGAACGCTTTCAACTCTCCGGCGTTCTATGAATTATCCATGAGCTTTTACGTATGCAAGTCTTTTTAAATAATGCAAACAGCAAAAATGCGAGAAAGTAAGGGCTTATTCCTCTCTTTTTTTTTTACTCTAATTCTACAACGAAGTCCTAAAAGTTTTGTCCCGGATTTTTTATAGAATAAGGAAAATGCTCATGGATATGCAGTAGCATGCACTTCGGGAAAAGTTAAGGCCGTGAAAAAGTTTGCATTAAAAAATTGTTTCTAAATTCCTTACATGTGAATAATTTTTAACAGCGGTTGAGCATTTTGTTGAAATCAGCATACACTGAGCTACTAATGTCGATGCAAAGCAAATATTCTGTCTACTCTAAAGTTTTTACAAGAGCTGCTGCTATATATTTCGAGTATTAATTAATTTGAACAGTTTCTATACCTTATTGTTGAAAAAATTTCATTTAAAGCTAATTAAATAATGGGATTAAGAACGTTTGTGTATTCTAATCTAATCTAATTGGATGTACATTTTTAACCTGTACCCTTTATAACCTGTACAACTTTATATTTGCTTTCTTAGGGTATTTTCATGCCATTATTAATATCATTATTAAATAAAATCAATTATTTACATTTTATATTTTCATTGTCAAAATATAATAGAATTTACTTCTGCAATTTCTATACGTTTACTAGAATAGTTTACCTATAGGACACCTAAAATCTGAAATTTGATTTCCGCATGATTTAAGTTGTACCTTAGGAGCAGTTAATTACCGATTGAGGGTTATATAGTCGATACTCAACGTCAAGTGCCTTGGAGTACTTTGGTTTCCGGCTCCTTTGTTACCCTCTTGTAAATTTCACGTTAAACCTCTTCTGCGGCGTAATCTCGTAGAACCAAAATATGACACTTAGCGCACTTATTATTCTCATAAATTTCTAAGATTGGGTACTTACATCACGGCAGTAAAATTCGTAATGATACAATTATGTAAACTATATTTTATCTCATACTATTAATCTCATATTTCCACTGAAAATATTATCTTTATATGTATAATATGTATTAAGTATTTCTCTATTTTACTTATATTAAATTAGAGGGTAAGTATCGATTGACATCGAGTTGAAAAACAGTAGTACACAGTGATATCTTTAATTACATTAAATCTGCATACTTTATTCAAGAACTTTCGAATGCTACAGACTCATCAGTCCCTCGCGAGCAATATTCTCGTATTCCCATCGGAGTCCTCTATTCGGTACCGTCTTATGTTTGCGAAATGCTCTTCTCCAAAATTAAAGTGTTCAAGTATATAACCGCGTATCTCAATATGATGAAAAATTGAGCGACTCGCCCGAGTCAACTACTAAAAATACTATTTATGGGCTTTTCGATCACGCGTTGACATCAAATTATGTATCCCCATAAAATGGATAAAAGTGCGTGGTGTTGATCTCAGGTAGAACCGCTGTTGTCCTGTGTACCTTTCGTTTTGCAGCGATTAGCAAAACGTTTTCTCGCGGAAACTATCGAGGTATAAGAGGGATTACCGATACTGTAATGCCAGATGTTACAGGTGTCTGTTTGTGATGAGAGGCCACTGTTAGTCAGTCCTATACTGCAATCGTTACGTTCTCTAGAACGTTTACCGAGTGCAAAACTAGTTCTCCTTTATGCACCATCCATTTGTAAAATCACTCGCGTTACCATGATCGTGCGCTTCACCTTTCCGAGCAAACATTTCCATTTTTCAAGCGATCCCTTCCGCAATTCTACACGAAGCTGTACATATATGCAATGGAAATAGCGTCAAAGAATAAAATCGACGCTCAAATTGAACTATACAGCAACCAAACGAGATCTCAACTTTGTAAAAATATCGATCCTATATTCTTGAAAAAGCGCAAGTTAAACATCTGCATATACTGCATAAAAGCTGGATGACGCAAAGCTCGTGCAGAGCTCAATATTTAGCGCACTGCATACGGAAAACGCCGTGTACGAATGTACGAATGCATGCGTATTTACCTTTACGGTAGTGCGCCAAGCTTGATGTGATACACGCACACGCGCATGACGATAACTTTGTGACGTGCGGGCAGTTTGGCGCCACGATAAATCTCGCGGGGTTCGGCACTCTCACCGCGCCACATCCCACGCACGCACACACATGGCGAGAGAGAGAGAGAGAGAGAGAGAGAGAGAGAGAGGGAGAGGCAGGAGCCTCGCCATTGTTGAGATATGGACGCTACTCAATTACTCCCTATGAATAAATTTGTGCGTTAGAATGTTATTCCTCTGCGCGTTCGCGGGGTGCGGGAGTATGGTGGTGTGTATATAGTATGTACATGCATGGAGGTTGGAGAGGAGCGAGTTGCCGCGAAAAACGGAATTAATTTTGAAATATTCGCCGCGGTCTGCGAGAGCGGCGCGCGTATATAGCCCCGGATCGACGATACTAAATCGAGCGTGCGCCGCTGCTCGCGCGCCATTTGCATTTTCGGCTTTTCAGTACAGAGCGCGCGAGAGAGGGAGAGAGAGAGAGAGAGTGGCAGGGGAGATCCATACAGGCCTCGCTGTATATGCCCGCTCCGATGGATCTGAATTTGGTGTGTTGCTGGTGCTGCTGCTGCTGCTGGAGCTCGATCTCGAGAGCATCGGAGCCACGGGAAAAGCGACGGATTGAAAGCGAAAAGTTGCACTTTCTTGTACATTCAATTGCGCGTAAATTATGACTTCGGTCAGCGGTGAACATGTTGGCATTTTTTGTTTCCGTTGTGAATCTTACGGGCACGGGATCAAATTCGACGTTTCACTTTTTATTGATAATCAGACGTTATGGAATATGTGTATTTAACATATTTTACTAACTTTTTGAATGACTAATCGGGTGCTTTAAAAAATAGGCCGCCGATGATCAATCGTATTATCGATAAAGATTGATTTGCTTGTTACCCTCGATATTTGCAGAGTATATCACGGTAAATCGACGGATTATCACCTTTTAGACAAATGAACGATAAAAGCGTTATAATTCATAGTTGTGATTTCGTTGTGGAAAAGATTAACAAGTTTTAAAGTGGATATCGCGTAGAACACGATCTTATTCTCGCCAACTCGTTCTTTTGCCGAAAGTAATTCAATTCACTGCATTTGCTCTGAAAAATTTATGATTTAATAGTACGACTGCGATTTGATATTCATAAAATAGAAGTGAAACTTGCACTGTCGGTCGAAAAGTTTAGTTCATTACAATGGGCGCTATGATTAAAGAGATTCCAATCAATCTACATACAATTCAGGATTTATTTGAAATGGGGAAATTCATGGATTCAAGTCACAAAATTAATTAAATTAGTCCCCAAAAATTTAACTAAGAGCTTGAATTATAGAATAGATCGCAGGCTACTTTTTTATTTGTCACGATACCTACGACTGTCGTTGATTTAGATAATTAATCGAAAAAAAGGCAATTAATAATTTAATAAAATGGCAATGTGGCAAATAACTAAAAACAAAGTAGCAAAAGCTACAATTTAGTATGGTATTAATCTATTTACATAGCAGAGCTTATTATTACATGCTTTTGTGAAGGGAGGAAACTTTAGATTGCAAGCATTTCAGGATTAATCACCGTCACAATTCAGCCCCATTATCAGTAGCACTCGTAGGCTTATACTCGATTGAAAAGCAGAAACAAATGAAGTGCCGCGCAGGATCAGATTAATCGATTGAAACCGGGCACGCGAGTTACGTACGGGTATTTTTCGATGTGCGATTTGATGGACCTCGATTCCAATTACAGCGTAGCGCAACGCGCGCGCATTCTGTACTATACAGCCGCACGCGCGCACCGCCGAGCAACGATAGAGTGAAATTTCGTTTCTCGCGGTATATAAACAATTGCTACAGTTTAAGCCTCGTGCATTAATGTTAATTCGTTAATTCCCATGGACATATAGTCACTGCCACCGTGTACATTTTCACTTGCCCTATGTCCTGATATCTATATTAATCATCTAATTTGTCAATTCATTACATTTGCATTATTAAACATTATCCATAGGCGAGTATAAAAGTCAGGCAACTGATACAGTTAATGGACCGTTTGTTGATGAAAACCCAGTACATAATTTACATAAATTTTCTAAACATTTTTTTAAGGATGACTTTTATGCTCTTTCCGAGGCTTTTTATGCGGAGTACTTCTATACATCTTCAACGAAATAATAAATGAGGATGTTATGATCAATTTTTTCAAAATATTTTACGTTTATATTAGAGATTGGTTGAAAGTATAATCTTAATCATCTATTATTATAATTTGTTATTTATACTTAGTTTAACGATAAAAAATCGCAGTTGATCAAAGTTCACTCGCAGCTTCCTTAAATACTTTAAATCTGAAAAAGTATTTCAATTGTTACTGCCGGTCGTCACAGGTCCTCTTAAACTCATTCATTTTCTTGGCTCCAAAACGAGCCACTGGGCAAAGTGCCGACTTAATTATAGAAGCCTAAAACGTGCATCTCAACTTAAAAATTTACAAGCGACTGATATAGAATACCAATATCATCAAAGAACTGTAAAATAAAAACCTTATCGACATTATGCAAGATTTAAAACAAAGAATGTAATGGAACTCATGTAATCTTTACGCATTATCAAGATGCATTACTAATTTAAAGAAATCAGCTTTTATTATTATGTAAATTGTAATAGTTTCTTAAATTATAGTTTTTTTTTATTTTGCTAATGGCAGCCTGATGAAGAAGATATACATTTATAATAAGCCTTCGAAATGTCGCTATTTTGATAATATAAAAAATTGCAGTGTTGTTCTTTGAAGATCGACCTAGTTACACTTTACCTATTGAATAGAAAAACTTGGAACGATAATATTAATTTTTTAATTATGCAAGATCATCTATTTCTTAGTGCAATGACCCTTTTACTGCTCCGAAGTAAGCTACACTTAGATGATAACGGCACACTTTCTCGCGTATAAAAGTACTCGTGTCAATCGTGATTCTGCAATTTTCCGGTGCTTCGCAAAATGATTAATATGCGATGTATGATTCGTTATTTTAAGCGTACGTCAGAAATATAAAGATGAATAAAAAGAATTGGAAGAATACCTTCGGACTATATACCGTTATAAATCTTATCCAAGAATTTAATTATATTTTTCATTGTATTAATTGGAAATCGAGTAAATGAACACTAGACGCAGTGAATTGCTGGAAATAGTATAAGTGTTGAGGCCGATGATTTCGCTCATTCCAAATTCTTGTTCCTAAAATACACCGTGTCCTACATAATTTTCGCGGAACACAAAAATGCGTGTTTGTATTCGCATAAATATTAACAGCTTCTTAAATTCATTAGATTAATAAAACAAGCTACGTATATAATATTCGTTTCTGCTACTAATAATAATAATAACAATAATAATAATAATTAATTGTGTAATCTTTGCAGATACGAATAAATAATAAAATGGTTCAGTGCTTTTATTGTTTTTTAATGCACATACATTTTCAAACATATAAAATATATTGTTGACTTTTCAATTAATCGAATGCCAATAAATATTTACTATATTTTAAAATAATTTAAAAATATTTAAATTAATAATTAAATTAATAAACAATAAATATATTTAATAATTTTAATATTCTACAAAATTGACCTATCCTTTTAGCAGTTATACACTTTGCATGACCGAAAAGCTTTCCAAAATAAATACAGCCCCTCAGAAAAGTTGAAACTCGGCTAAAATCGTTACTTATACCGGCAATTTTCGGCCAAGAAAAAACTCCAGAAGCTCAAACCGTTTAAATCCAATCAAAATTACGACTACTTAAATTTTTTTTTCTCGCGGACTCGAGGCTGCGCGAGCTTAAATCAGCTTCCGGTCCTCCTTTAACGACGCGAATCACGCCTCTATATATATATAAATGGAAGAGAAGAAGGAGGTGGTGAAGCTGCGACGGCGGTAGAGGGAGGAATAAAAAAGGGAGGCCAACAGCCAAGCGGCCAACTGACCAAGAGAAGCTTATAGAAGCGCCCGAGAGAGAGAGAGAGAGAGAGAGAGAGAGAGAGAACGGTTTTCCTTTACGAGCGAGTAATATTCGCGCGCGTTTCATTAGAGCCGAGGCTCGTGTCCCGAAGTAGAGGGACGCCACGCGACGGGCCTTTTTTGCCTGGGCGCAGAGTTACGATATGACTGCGTCCAGGTAGAGCGAGAGAGAAAGAGAGAGACCGGAGGTTCCATTTAATCAGCGGCTGCTTGAGGGCAGTTTGCCTCCATTCTCCCACCCATACTCTCTCTCCCCCAAACCCCTTCGAGTGTCCTACTTCCTTAAGAGAGCCTCGGCTCAGCGAAAGACCCCGCGCGGTGCAGTATAGCCGGTGCTGCTCGGACACCCGAAATTGCGCACCATAAAGCCCAAGAGCATGAGGGAGTAAGAGAGAGTGGAAGAGAGAGAGACAGGGTGAGGGGAAGAGGGGGAGCTGGTATTTCGCGTGCAGCAAGCCGCACACTCGCAGCAGCCCATTATGAGAGACGCGCTTTCTGCTGCAGCGGCTCTCGAGGAAGCTTCTATACTCCCTCTCTCTCTCCCTCTTTCTCTCTCTTGCATTTTAGGCATCTCTGCTTCCGCATTCGCTTAACCGTGTATACCCTGGCTTACGGGTCTCTCTCTGTGTGTGTGTGTGTGCGCGTGTGAGGGAGAGCTGGCAGTAAGCGTCGCGGCATTCTTTGTCGTCGTTAAACCAGCTTGTCCGTCTCTGCTGGCTCGTATATAGCCTGCTGCACCAGCTCATGATTGCTTTTTTGCTGATTCTGGGATTAGGACCAGAGTGAGGTTCCGAGTGAACTCGCTTATTCTGGTCCTAATTACGGTGGTAATGACCCAGTTTTTTCAATAAGTGTTGGAAGGGACGCGATGTGTGTGTGTATACTTTCTTAATTTTGAAGAAATTCGGAGCCGCGGTGGTTGAGTTTGTCTTTGCGGCGCAGCTCAATTCTTACCAATGCGGAGATGCTCCACTTGATACGACAGTGTAGTATATATTTATAGATTAACGTGTAATACTCGTAAGTTGCAGGAAGCCATAAATGGCAACACCGAGTGTGCTGGTAGAGCGACATTGATTTGCATATCGTATGGAATAGAAACTACAATTTAGGACTTTCATTTTTATTTCGTTTGCATGTAGCACGTTTTGTAATACTTGCGTTAGCACTTGGAACAGTTCAATAGAATGTTAATACATCAATTTTAGGTACAATTGTAAAATGAATTATAAAAAAATGGTTAATTTATGATGGTGAGCAGCGATATGAAAATTTGAAGAAAATACAAGCTTAAATTACGCGTGTACACGAGACAAATGCGTCCTTTTTGTTTCTACACGAGCCATCATTTTCTTTCGAAATAACATATATTGCAATTCTCAATTCTCAATTAACACGCCCGATTTATCTATGCGCAGACAGTATCGGTAGATTAATCTTATGAGGCTAAATTTATATACCAATTTACGTTGCTGATATAGATTGTGATATGGCTATAAGTATACATGTTTTTCACGCCATAATGTATCTTTATTGCAAAATTATAATATATATTCAATTATAAACTCTTTTTTTAAAATCTATAAAAATATATCAGTTTAATATATCTCGTTATCAAGTTTATTTGAATATTATAAATTTTATGAATTTTTAATTGTATAGACACTATTTGCAGTGACTAGAGGAGATGCCCCGGTTCTTGTGCCCATTAAGCAGATGTCCTCTAAATTTTTAATAATTTTATACATATTTTAGTTAATTCTAATGTATTTTCTTAATATATATTTCTTTTATCAAAATCAAATAAAATCATATAATGACACAGTTGAGAAAAACAAATTTTTTTCTTTTATTACTGGACATCGTCTGCTTGCCAGAAGATCTTAATACTTCATTTACTGTGTGTCAATTACTGTATCCTATGTATAAAATGTCTATTACTGTATCCGATATGACATCTGCCCTACATCAACATATAATACAATGAAACTGCTCACCGTCAATCACGTATTGTATACGTAAAATATTTTATTTGAAATGGATAATTTCAACTCCTTGAAAATGCACCAAAATTTTGGATAAATGAATTTCCAGTCATTTATGTTAAAATATGGTCATCAAATGTGATTAACAAAAAATGTCCGACGCGATTGTCGAATTACTCGCGCAAAAACGACAGAGGAAAATAATCAATAGCCAAAAATGGCAGAATAATGTACCAGTGGAAAAAGTCGTGGTAAAAATCCATCGATTCGTCGCGGTAAGCAGAGCGAGTGTCGCTTTAGGGATAGCTATTTATAACTCGTGTTCGATGCGTATAGAGAGCAGAGTACGCGCCACCTGCGTCGGTAAACTCATATATCTCTCACCTGGCGGTTGTCGCGCACCTGCGCCGCAGATATATAGCATACCGCAGTCGCGCAGCAGCGCCGAGGTTAATATATCTCCAGGCGCTCGGTCGGTATTCCACCGTCGCGCGCCGCAGGTGAGCTCTGCTCGGAGGGTGTCACCACCCACGACCTTGTAGTTTCGCCGGCGATCGTTCGAGGGCGTACCCGTCAATTTTCTCTACGCTGGATAATACAGAGAAGTCAGGATGCATGTATACGGTCCTTGAACTGTAGGATGTGCAAGCACTTCGGTGAGGGTGCGGGCAACTAGTTTTCTCACTTCTTGCGATCGCTTCGTTCGATAGAAATGTCTTGGCTCTTTGGTGAGGGAAATTTTTAAGACAAGGTTGTGTACGACCAACACGTTTTACTCGTCAAAGTGAAAATTTCACGTTTCGGAGGGAATTTATATTTAGCAGAAAGGCAGGTAGCAAGACTCCTTTGAGACGTATGCATTTGTGTATATGCCGTGCGGTACGAGATCCAGTGCATTTAATACCCCCGTCTTAGCTTACCGCTCGAGAATTTAATTTCCTCGCGCGACACATTTTCACACGGGGCTCCGTCATTGTTTGCACACAGACCCCCCGAGTGAATGCGACATTTCCGAAGAGGGTAACCGAATAATTTGTCAAAGCACGCGCACTCGCAGATTGGATTACCGCGTTTGCTTTCGAGTATATCTTGATAAATTTGGTGGCTTAATTAAGTTGACGTCTGTTTCTTATACCTCAGCATTTCTGCAGTCCTGAATCGCAATGCTGTAGAACTTAACATTGTGCAGGAATATTACTATATGTGCTTTAATTGCCACGAATTTTATATATTTTTTTTATTGGTATTTTCGTATTGCCTCAATACATAACGCAGATAATATTTTCGTACATAAAACCATTGTAATATATAATATCATATGATATTGATCTATTAGCACTCAGTAGTACGTGTATACGTCCACTTAGTTTTCTTCATTTTTCTTAATTGTTCACGTAAGAAACTTAATAGTGTAATAGTAATAGCAAAAGTCATATTCGTGACATGAGGTTTAAAAAATTATTTTTAAACAAACATGCGGATCAGATAAAAGGGAACTATTCTACATCTCATAATGGCGTATAAGGTATTCTTAACTCACTAGAAGCTAAGAAAACTCGAATGTAAAAAATAAATATAAATTGGTTTTATTGTAAAAATAAAATGAATCCAATTTTATTTTTTATAACTGCTTTCTACTAAGATTTGGCGTAAAAAGAAAAAGAAATGGAATCTTGTTGGATCTTAACAGCGTTATACAGCACCACTAAACTTAACAAAAGCTGTTGAATAAAAGCAATTAATCGGGTTCCATGAACAAAATCCTTATTATCGTTTATCGATTCAAATGGACGCTGTGTAACAGCGACTTTATCGAGCTTATAAAATAATACCCTCAAGACTTAGCGGCCTCGCCGCAGCGGCCGACTCGCCATATGAAATTCCATTTTTCTGCCCTCACCCCCGTCTTAAAAATTAAATGAAATCGCGAGAGAGAGAGAGAGAGAGGAGATAGGAAAGCGAGTATAGTCGGCGTGCGCGAGTGGAAAAGGAAAAGCATACAGAGAGCGAAAAAGCCATAGAAAGGGGGAAAAAAACGAAAAAACAAGGCGATAAATAAAAGAACGAAGCAATATTACTCGTGGCCACTTTATTACTTAGAGCACTGGCTTCTCTCTCTCTCTCCCTCTTCTCCTCTTCTTGTTTTTTTTTACTCTTTCTTTTTATCGCTCGCGAGCCACGCGCGGCCAAAGCCCTCGCTATACGCGCACGACGCAGATGTTCACGCCGCTGAAACGTACAGAGAGAGCCGCGCTGCCGTTCCTCTTGGCTTACCATGCATGATTTTGCTAGCCATAAAGTACAATAGTAAACTTAGCTTGGGGATATACATATAACACTATGCTTTTGCGCACGACTCTCTCTCTCTCTCTCTCACGTGCTGATTCTGGACTGAGTGTAGAATTCATTCCGTGCATGTGAAGGAAACTTTATAGTATGCGGGGAAGACGAGCAACTGGACATAGCGTTACTAGATTGAAACGTTCTTTGCCTTGCTCTTTCATAAGAATCGTGTGAAAACTGTACTTGAAAGAGCGACATGCTGTGCGAACGGGACAGAGCTAGAAGACCACGAGCGAGAGCGAGAGAGAGAGAGAGAGATGGTGAGAGGGGTGGAGGTAGAGGATGAGCAACATAACGTTTTGAAGAAATCAGTGCGCGGTTTCGAAGTGGAATTTTTTCCTTCCTATTAATATTACGCCGGATGCTTATCTCGAATAAATTATAATCTACTACTGTAGTACTTATAGTATTTTATTTTTCTAGCTTTATATTCGCTGAGACAGTTGCATAGAATACAAAAGAAAGAAACAATCATTAATTGTAAAATATATATCATGTAAAATAAAAACTTTAATATAATATAAAGTGTGAATATCTAATTAGTATGTTTCCTTGACAGGTTGGGGATCATCTTGGAACAATGAAAATATACATGATTTCTGGAATCCGATAGAAAGATTATATTCTATTAATTATTTAGAACTTGCGGCTATCATTTTTGGCTTAAAAGTATTTGCGAATACACTAAAGAACAGTGAAATTCTTATTAGAATTGACAATACAAAGGCCATTTCATATGTAAATCGCATGGGGGGTACACGATATAAAAAATATAATTCTTTAACAACTAAAATTTGGAAATGGTCAGAACAATGAAAATTATGTCTGTTTGCTTCTTATATTTCCACTACTGAGAATATCGAAGCGGATTTTTAATCTAGGATACAAAATATAGATACTGAATGGGAATTAGCTTTTTATGCTTTCGAAAAAATAAAAAAAAACTTTGGCATTCCAAGTATCAACCTTTTTGCTTCACGTTTAAATAAAAAATATAAAGTTTTTTGTTCTTGGTTTAAAGAACCTGATGCGTATGCAGTTGGCGCTTTTACTATATCTTGGTTTAATTTTTATTTTTATACATTTCCGCCTTTCTTGCTTATTTCTCGAACAATGGTGGTACCTTTTTGGACGACTCAGTCATGGTATCCAGTATTTTATGATTTACTTTTGGAAGAACCTTTAGTTTTTAAAGCGAATCATAATTTACTGCTATCTCCGTGTAGGTCATTGATACATCCGTTGGCAAATCAACTAACGTTATTGGCTGGGACATTATCAGGCAGTCTTTTACTAGAAAATAAATCAAAAAGGATACCATATAAATTTTTATGTCTTCGCTGTCAGACAATACGAATAAACAATATGGTTCTATTCTTGTTGATTGGGTTAAGTTTTGTAAAATGAAAAATGCCTGTCCTTTTTTCAGCAAATGTCAATATAATTTTAGATTATTTAACTTTAAAATTTAAAAATGGCTATTTGTACGGTACCCTTAATTCAACAACAGTGGCTATTTCATACATATTGGGTTATAACATTTCAGATAATGAATTATTTACAAAATTTGTTAAAGGTACTTACAAAATTCAACCTGTTCGTGCTAAGAATAATAGAACGTGGGATACAAGTATAGTCCTTGATTTTATTGCTGGATATTTCCCTTTAGAAAATTTGTCATTGGAGCAGACAACTAAAAAGTTTGTATTTTTACTTGCTCTCATGACAGCTCATCGTGCTCAAACTTTAGCTTCCATAGATATTAAATACATATTTCTTTATAACAATAGAATAGAAATTGAAATACCTCAATTAATTAAAACTTCTGCTCCTGGTAAATGTCCACCTTTGCTAATTTTACCGTATTTTAAAGAAAAACCAGAATTATACACTGCCTCTACTCTAGAATGTTATTTACAAAAAACTAGATCCTTTAGAAATAATATTGAAAAACTATTTATTTCTACAAAAAGCCCGTTTAAAGCAGTTACAACTCAAACATTGAGCAGGTGGATTAAAAATGTATTAACAATCAGTGGAATTGACATAAGTATTTTTTCGAGTCATCTATTTTTGTAAAATTTTATAATAAGCCGATTACTCCTAATAATACTGAATTTGCATCTTCTTTAATTAATTGATTGTTAATTTATAAAAGCTGTTCGACATTATATTTTCAACAAAAGTTCTTTGTTAATTTTATTTTAAACTTTATTTAATAAATATATAAAATATAAAATAATAATAGCAATATGGATTGATAACCATTTATTATTTTACAACATTTATTTTTTGACTCGTAAAGTATATATTATGGCGCTAAACAACTACACTTAATCACGATAACAAGGATCGAAGTATAATTCATGATCAAACGAACTTACCTGAAGTGAAGTTCGATCAGAATTATACAAGATCCTTATTTGAGCGATTAACGCCCACCCTTTTTATCGAAATTTTTCATTACACCCTCCCAATGTTAATAATTACTTTACGAAAACTCTAAAACGATATGAAGATCTAGCATGAAGTAGCGACGAAGGAGGTTAGTAGTTTCGATTTTGTTTCTCTAAAACATTCGTGGTCAAGTTACTGAATTCACGGTTACTATACTTTATCACTCAAACAAGGATCTCGCATAATTCTGATCGAACTTCACTTCAGGTAAGTTCGTTTGATCATGAATTACCTTTCACATTTACATTTGAAGTACAAGCTAAAGAAGTTTTGTATATGAATAAAATTCGTATACAGCTTTTGATCAGTAGTTAACTAAAGGCGCGCATAAATGCTTTTGAATAACTATTTGCTTTTATTCACTCCATAATGACCGGAATAGACATAGCACCCCCAATAAAAGCGTTTAAAGAGACCAAATCCGCAGCGCGCTATACTCGCAGAGGTCGAATGAAATGCGATACACACCGTATAGTGTATAACGCATTCAGACGGTGTGCGCGAGCGCGCGCGTAGGCTCTGTGATACCTTATACATATATACTTAATTTAAAGTCGTTCGGCTGACCTGGCAAAAGATTTACGCCGCGCGCGTACACACACGCACATAGCCGGCCGCGTTTGACGTTTCCCTAGGAACATTATTTTTTCCAGCCCAAGCAGAACGTGTACAGGTGTACAGAACCTGTGTGCGGGGCTATGTTCTCTGTCGCGCTCTTATTACCAGTGGTCCATTTGAAAAGAGCGTGCAGCAGGGGCGCAAAAGAGAGCGAGTGAGAGAAAAGGAGAGCATTGCGCCCGCGTGCAAAGCAGTAGCAGCCGGTCGGGGCCAAGCTCGCGCGCATATACACATGCTAAAGCGAGCGAACATCAAAGGGACAGCCGACGTCTGTGCGTTTTTTCTTAGCCCCCTCTCTCTCTCTCTCTCTCTCTCTCGCTCTCTGCGTTTGCACGTATACACACAACCGTATATAAATATATATATACGTATATGTATGTGTTTGCGCGTGCACTTTCTCTCGCGCGCTCTTTGCCTTGCACACGTTGAACGGCTTGAAAGTTTTAATGCTGCTTCGCGCTTCGAAAAACAAAAAGCGAAAGAGCGCCAGTGAGAGAGAGAGAGGGACAGAGAAAGAGAGAGAGAGAAAGAGATGCAGTGCAGAAACCGTTAAATATCCGCGCAAGCAAAAAAATGCACTTTTAATCGCACGTCAAAGTTGTAGAAGTGAAGGAGGCTGATGCTGGCGCTGGTGGGTGTGGTGCGGGTGGTGGTGGTGGTAGTGGTGGTGGTGTTGCTGCTGTCGGTGGTATATAGCGGAAGTAGAGAGGTAAATAAAAGAGAGGGCGCGCGGCTGCTACTGCTGCTGCTTTTGAGCCGTGCGTGGCAGCGACAGAGTGTATATGGTTAAATCTGGGCTTAGCTTCTGTGCGCAAACCTCTGCGCAGAGTCGATTCCCTTTGACTTTGTTTTATAAGCACTCCACGTGCTTTTTTTTCTTGTTCTTTTTTTTTTCTTAATTAAATGCACGCTAACGCGATGCACGAGGTATGAAATGCCGTGTGACTATACGAATTTTCTCTCTCTCTCTCTATTTCACTTTTTCGAAAAAATTCGAGCGATTTCCTCGCGTTAAATAGCCGTGCCGTTACATCATTCCTGAGATTATAAAACGGGGACATAGAGATTGCTTTGCGAAGTCCTCACAGTCACTATCAGGAGTTTATAGCTGTATATGTTCTAGTGGATTTAAAGCTCCACCGGCAGGCTCGAATTGGAATGTTTAGTAGAATAGTACTAGTTAGTTTAGTTTGATTTGAATGAGGAAAAAGTATACATTAATTTATACACAGTATCTCACTGTGTCTGGAAATTCTTGATGTTCTCGATGTGGTTGGAAATAAAAACATGTATACTAAATATATATACTAAATCAAAAATGTATATACTAGATTTAAGAATAACATTGAGAAAAAGGCACAAATATAAGGAAAAAACGAATAATCTAGCATTACACACGATGAATCGATACGATAAATAAGAAATTGTCATAACTTTTCAGGAAGAATTCTGCTTTATTTATAAAAATTCATAAATAATAACTGTAATTATTTATTATTACTTCAACCATAATCATCTGTATATCCGGTTGCGCACACTAGGCGATGTATCCGCGGATTGTTTGCTCTTTTCTGAAACGAGCAAATGCTGACTACAACAGCATTGGTAATGTCTGCGCCGAGTGATCGTTGACTTTTCTAAAAAGCCGCCCATTACGCTCGGAATAATTTAAACGGCTCAATTCGCCGGGAAGCTCTATAGGCTTTCGGAAAAGTCATCTCTCCCACCCGAGCAATTATAAACTTGCCGCGGCTGAACGTTTTTTTAAAAAAGAAAACTCGATATATTCCGGCCTCTCGCCTCTATATCCTCTGTCTATATCTTTCTCAAGTTTTTAAAAACTCCCCGCTGCAGACCATCGCGCAGCGAAGAGCTTAATGACTGGCGAAGTGTGCGACAACGGTGGGGGAGGAGAGAAAGGAAAAAAACGGCGCTCTTTAGCCTCTCTCGACTGATAAGCCCGATTTTCCTTTGCAGCTTAATGACTTCCGGTTAAAGGGCGCGAGAGAGAGAGAGAGAGAAAGCCGCGCGAGCGTTGTGCAGCACTCCTCGGTCATATATGTGCATATATGGTGTAACGTGCATGTGCGCTACGGGCAGAGAAAACGCTGCGGCGCGATAAGAAAGTGGATCGTTGCACTCGCGCGCGCGCGGCTTTTCCTTTTGTTTTTGCGCCCTTTCAGTTTGCACTACACGCTGGTAACGATGTATTGCGATTCCGACGTGTTTTTTTTTTCTCCGCTCTGTAGTAACGAGGTTTCGTTTATATATTACGTCTGTCGTTTGAACTCGAGGCGTCAGTTATTTGAAAAATATCAATTTATTTCTGATGCTTTCTATGCTCGTTGTGATGTTTGCAGTAAAATAGGCGTGCCAGTGAAGGAATTCTTTATATCTTTCAGTGATCTTTGCATGATTTACAGCTTTTCGTCGGCCGCCCAGAAACTTTTTTTCACGTAAGAAAAAGTCGCCGTTCGATAATGCCGCTCTTAAAAAATTATTAATAAATACGAGAGCGGCGAGGATGATATTCAAAAGTATTCACATACAGATATTTATAGCGAGTGCTATGTGCGAGCTATTCTTGGGAGTCTGCCGATAAGTGGAGCAAAATTTTTTCGTACAGCTCGCAAATTTTATATGAATTTATTTAATGTTTATTTAGAAGAAATACAAGCCAGTTTCTTCGTGGTCCATTTTAAATTGATCTAATATTCATTAGAAACGAGTTTCGAGCATCTCAGTGAGATCAGTTATAAATTTAGAATCTGATACCGAAAATTCCGCGAAGCATAAGTTATAGTTAACTACTGAATAGTACACGTCGTTAAGTCAAAATAGAATTGAACCATTGTCAAATTTTCATTTGATTTTAACATAAAGTATTTATTGCATTAATAAATCGTTTCAGGAGCTTAACGCATATATATACAAACACAACTCAAAATACCTACGCATCGATAAACTCTTAAATGCCATATGAACTAATAAATGGACATAACACGCACGTATATTTTTATACTATACTTTCTTTCGTTCCACGTATTCGATGCTGCAAGACCTTGCTTTGAAAACAGAAATAAAAAATTGAACGTTTAATGATGATATATAGTTAATAAAATGGAAAGGCTATTTCGATAGCGACTGCACACCCCATAACTTATCTCGCTCGAGCAGGCGGTCGAGGACAAGCAATTCAAAGAAGTCTGCGTGACAAGCAGCCAATGCCGGTGTGCCTATATAGGCACACGTAAACACTGTTGAGTGAGAGGTGCTTGAAGGAAGATGCGAAAAATAGGAAGGTGGAGAGGGTAGGTATTAGGCGCTGGCACGATTGCGTACTTACAGAAAATGATATCTCCACTCGCTGAATGTGAATATTTTGGCCTCTATTTATCAGTGTGTAAATTATTTTTTATAGAGTAATATAGAAAGATATATGATTTGAATTTTTGGAAAAAAGTCCGTCAGCATCTCGGTAATAATGTATAAAACATTGTGATTCCAGTTACATACAAATCTACCGTTCATAAATCGCAAAGGTTTTTGTCTATAAAATTTTCGAAGACAAAAATCTCTGCGATTTATGAACGATGGATTATTGATGAAACGGGAATGACATAATGCTGACATGATTACCGAGGTGCTGACAGTGAGTTATATACCAAAAATCAATCTCTGTATTTAAAAATTTAGTTCAGTGCAAAATTCGGTAAGGTATAAGAATCTTTTCAAACCTAGCATATTCAACCATGATTTTTCATATTTTCTGATTAAATGGGCCTTAACTCGGACACAAAACTATTCTTGTTGGTTTTACCGAGAATTCTTCATTTACTCGTTATCTGTACACATAAATAATAATATTATACTTGTATCAAGAGAATGCGTTAATTACAAAATATAAAATTTTTATTTAATTAATTTATCTCATCCACAATGAATAGAGTAGGATTCATGATATATTACGTATCTGACTTCAATTTGCCCCTACTAGCACGTTCACAAATATAATTATGTGTAATGTACCCGTTCTAATAATGCAGATTCACTAAGTGCAATATAGCGAAATTCTACCAATGCAACAGACCGACACCCCAAATAAATGAGTATCACTTGTGATATTATTTCAGTATCTCGTTACACCAGCTCTCACAGAAAAGCAAAGAAAGCAAACGTTTAATCAACTCAATTTTGTCACTCTAAGCTGATGCACAGTGCTATTTTCACTTTGCATTTGATGGGCACGTTTAGTCCTCTAGTACCCTACAAAATAAAGAGGAAAAAGTAAAAGAAATCAAGTCGTCGAGAGGAAACGCCATAGAAGCGCTCGACGTATTCTGATTTATCGTACCATTCGAAGTATAGCGCGCTCGCGAGAGGACATCGCAACGACGACGGCGACGACAACGGCGACGCCGCGCGAAACTTTTATATCGCTGTAATTTTTTTGCGACCGGGCGGATAATATGATAATAAAGGCGTGTGGGGCGCCGCGTAGAGAACCGGGTCTCGAGTATAAGCAGAGAGCAGAGACCGGGCCTGCAGGCCTTTGGCAGGTTTTGCGCGCGTGAGATGAGCATTCGCGTGACACAGTTTTAGAAATAGCGCCGCTACGCTGCTGCGATCATCGACGCTTTCGGTGGACGACGCGCGCGGCAATGAAGTCATTCCGCGATGCGCTACGGCCCATGATATTTAGATCACTGGGTACTTGCCGCTGCTGTTGCTGTAGGCGGCGGCCTATAGGCTGCGCGCGCGCGCTACTCGCTTTATTGCATAAACTTTATATATTTTGACGCCCGCGCAGCTCGCGCGAGCCTAGCGTTTTATTTGCATATAGCTCGATTTCGTTCGCGATCCGAGGGGATTGCTCATCCCCCCTAATGCGTGCGCTGTAAACGTAAACTTGAGAGCTCCGCGGTAAAGTATCTTATTAAGAAAACAATTCTGGCGTTGCTTCGCTTAAAATATCTAAATTTTTCGGGGGAACCAAATTGAATCGTACGAATTGCATCTCTACATATCTTTTTTTATTAACAGAACGACATAGTTTTATGAAATTTTATTCGATTATTTATTGTGATAACATAATCTAGATACAGTTGAAATTTCAAGTTATTTTTTCACGAATTTAGTAAAAGAATTTTTCTGTTTTTTTTTTTCACTCAAATAACTGGAGTAAAAATGATTTTATTAGCATTCATATAAAATTGAAAAAGATATTATTAGTATATTTATATAAAAAATATTTTTTTCATTTTTAGATTCAATTTATAATTAAAACTCCTTATCAATTTTCTTTAAAATTTTTTAATTGGATATATTACATGTACTTTATTCCATTCCAATTTTCACGTACAATTTTATGCATACGTTCTTGTACGCTATATACTTTCACCATTTCATCATCATTTCCTAAAAAAAACGTTGCTGCAGTTCTAAGAACAAAAAAAAAACTCCGCGTTCGAAGGATTCACCTCGCGCACCATTGTATATATACACGCAATTCTCGATATACTCCTAACGCTTTACACTCGTGCAATTGTTCGCAACCGCAATTCGATCCTATCTCGCCTGCCACGATAACGTTGAAAAGTCTCCGCGAAGCCAACTCGTTACTTCTACATCGTCACGAGCGCCCTCGAAGCATCGCGACTCCGGCAGCACAAAGTTTAGTTGTGCCTTTAATAATGAATATACGTCAATTTTACCTCCAGAGCTCGCTCCTTTTTTATTTTGTTCTATACCACAAGTTGAGTCGAGTTCGAAGACTGAAAGCATGGCCGCGCGCGCGTGGCATTAGCATATGCCGCGGAGTTCTTCAACCAGCCATTTAAACATCCGTTTTATGCGCGCGGGGTATATACGACTTCGACTGCGGCTTGCGCGCATACATTATACGCGCCGTGGAGTGCGTTCGCGACCGCAATAGGACTCATTATCCTTGAGACACGTGTGTTATATGTGTGGAGCCTTTGAGTCAATGCGCGCGTGCGCTCCTTTTAGTATTGTGGCTTCTTCCCTTTACTCGAGTGCATTGCCCAGACGTCGAGCTTTCGTATAATATTCCCTGCTTTTATGCTTTCGTCAAACGGTTTGCGTTGATTCTGTAATTTAAGTATTGTACATTGATTAATATTTTTATTTATTATAGGTAGTTGATAAAAGCGACTTGTTTAATCACCATGAATCATAGTAGAATTGTTTTCAGAATGTTTCCCTTACAAAAAATTCTGCGCATCATAAGGTTAATATACTCAAGTAAAGATATAAATATAATGAATGGAATTACGTAAATGATAAATATCAAAGAACATAATTTCATTAGATCCAACTTTAGAAAAATTTTCATTTATAGTTTCTTGTCAACCATTTTTGATGAATAACGTAGTTATACAGTTGTGTGCAAAAGTTTCCGGCCAGAGATAATTTTGTAATAAAATATGGTATAAAGAATATTAAATGAAAATGCAAGGCTATCATCGTAATGTATATTTATTATACTATCAAAATATGTAATCAAAAAATGTTAAACAACAATTAACAAACAAAGGGTATGGCTACCAAATATTGATCAAAACGTTACCTTTTTTTGTTATTGGAATTTTTTCATTGAGTTACAGTGTTATTTTTCTTAAGTTTAGTGCATAATTTGAACTTGGCCGGATACTTATGAATAAGCGAAAATATTTGTTTTTGTTATAAATAATTGTTAATTGTTGTATAAAATTTTTTCATTACATATTTTGATAGTATAATAAATATATTACGATGATAGACTTGCATTTGCATTTTATACCTTTTATACCATATTTTATTACAAAATTCTCTTTGGCCGGAAAATTTTGCACACAGCTGTATATACCTTTCGTAGAACTGAAAACCAATTTAAGCAGCTGTCTCCAAAATAGCTGTTATAAAAGACATCGGGTAAATTCTTGGTATAAGCTCAATGGAACAATCGAGTTTTCGTGATCAAATTTTTGCTAATAAATTAAAGCGTTCCCTTGTATAAAATGCTTTTGTAGAACTTACTTGTTGATTAACATTTCCCCATATTCTGTACATTTTGCATAGCAAAGAATAGAGCACTTGAGTTTCGTACGTACAACTGAGGAATTAATCTCTTATAAAGCTGCATTCCGTTAAAAATTAAAAATTAAAATTTTTTTCCTAGAGAAAAAATACATTTATTACTTGTTTTATTACAACTTAAAATTTAATGATGATTAAAGTATATATTACATGTTAGTAATTAGTGATACTAAGTTTTATTCTTTCTAAACTAAACTTAACTTTTGTTAAATATTCGTACATTCCCTAATGAATATCGCATATGTCTTCTTCACCTATTGCCAGCTTACTTAATAAAGAAGAAATAAAAAAAAAAAGAACAAAGAAAAAACTGAACAACTCAGGTTTTAAAAATTAATTCATTTATCCTGTGAAAAAATCTACCACGCGTTTTCATCGCAACCATCGATCAAATTCAATTTAACAGTCACGAAAACGTTACTCCAAAAAAAAAAAAAGAATTCAGACCCTCCCGAACTTCAGCACCCTGTTCTCACCCCACAGTCATCTAAAATAATTAATCTCACTCGACTCCACTTCGAAAACGTTCGAGAAATACACACAACAGACGGAGAACCTCCTCGTTCACAGCAATTAAAAGTAATTATTCTATCTCCTCCCCCTCGAAAAATCAGCCGCCATCGCACAGCATATCATCAACATACGAAAGTAGCCCGCGCGATAAAGAAGGAGAAGAAGAAGAAGCTAAGCACACACACACACATAACGCACGTGAAACCAGGAAACTAAATAGAGCAACAGCGTGCGTCCATCTGCTCCGCGCGCGCGCGAGCGTACATATATACACCTATCCGCATGCATGTAGAACGAGAAAGCAGAAACCCCGAATACAATTTCCTGCCACACGCGTGCTGCCCTATACCCACACACACATGTATATATATATATATATATAGACACGGAACACGCAGAGCGGCGCGACAGGTGATCCGCTGCACGTTCCGCGACATCCAGCAGCGAAAACGGTGTTGCTGGTGCTGGTAGTGGTGGTGGTGGTGGTGGTGGCCCCCGCCAGGTGCGTGATATCGTTCGCTCGTATGTGCGGGGGTCGGCAACGCAGCTACCTACCCTATACTATACACACACACACACGCACGCGTTGACGTCGTCGTCGTCGAAGCGTACCCTCCTCTCTCTCTCTCTCTCTCTCTCTCTCGTGCCGCCGCATAATACGACGGGGAGGGGAGAGCAGTAGTAGCAGGAGCGAGCAGCAGCCGGCGTACGCGAGGCTCGCCGCGAATAGCTGCCGCGCTGGGGCGCTTAGTTTGGCTCGGTTCCGCAGCATGCGCGGTGCTGGCCTCGTGTTGTTCCGCCCGCCGCTCGTATAATCCCCCTCGGCCGCTGCGCGCGCGCACACACACCGACTATAGCCAGCAGCTCCCGACTCCACTTGCCACTCGATCACCTCCCGCGACTCAACAGTGCTTTTTTTATCCCCGCCAATTCGTCCAAATGTATAATAACCAAAACTGCGATTAGCAGCGTTGCCCGCGTGTGTGGGTGGTGTGTCACTGTGCGTGTGGGGACATGTCGATGCTGCTCCTCGGGGGGCCAGCGCGACTCGACTTTTTCCACTGAGAGAGGGAAAGAGAGGAAGGTCCAGTGCTAGAATTGTTCAGTGTCTCCGTCACTGCCGCATATTAAGCATCGGCTGCAGGGGATATACGGCGCTCGGTCGCGCGGTGCGTTAGTTATATATATATATATATATAAAGCGTGAGAGAGAGCGCGCGCGCGAAGGCGGCGCGAGATTGTCGCTACGCGGCCACGCGACTCCGCTGGCTGCTGCTGCAGCGACAGGCCGTAAGCATGGGATGTCCCAGCTGCTCCTCGCTCCTGATATGCTGCCTCCTGGTACTCGGACACTTTCAAGGTCAGTCAGTCAATCTATTCATCCGTTTATCAAAGCCGTGAAATGTGTTTATACACGTCTGGCTTAGGCTTCGCGTTTTGCTATTTCGTATTTTTGGGATGACGAAGACGATCGGACGAGGTCGACTGTTATATTTTTGGGGCCGCGCGTGGAATGTTTGCGAGGATAAATAATATGTGGCTTGTGTACGACTCAAGAGAGGAAGAGAGATAGTGAGAAAGAGAGAGAGATTGGATGTCGATGTTATTTGAAAAGTATATAGCGAGGGATGTAACATAGACTCGACATTTAATACGCTGCTTTTCGCAGTACCTTCTTATTTTCGGGGAATATAAGTTGCATTTTGAAACGTGTGGTTTCGTTGCTGCCGGGAGTATGCAGCGTTATTTGCGGCTCTGCGAGTGAAATACCAAGCCCCGTTGAAGTGCGCGTGAGCTGCAGACAGCGGCTTTTTTTTATGCCTGTATTCATAAAAAAAAAGATCGAATTGGAAATGGTTTTCTTTTTATTGGCGAATATATATAGCGCACCGCTCGCAGGCTAATGGATTTATGAATACACGTTTTGCAGTTACATAAATGCGGCGTTAATAAACGAGTGTACTATCCATTTCGACGTAATGAAATGCACTTATGGGCTCGCGTGGAACATGCAACTATACGCCAACTGCAGCAGTTCTTCTCCCCTCCTTTACCTCAAATTGGACCTTTTTATTTATTTTCGGCCTCCTGCACTTTTCTTTTAGCTTCTACTTGTACCGTCAGAACTTCTTAACTTTTTTATAGCGCAAATTACAGTGTATTAACAGAGAGAGTAGCTTTTAATTTTCGCGTATAGATGGAAATGATCCTACCTATACACAATGCAATCAACAAATCAACATATCAAGTAAGCGAGCATCTTTATACGAAAAGACTCCTTCAATGGAAAGTTGCGTGATGAAAATTATCCTTGACCTCGATTCCCGCTCTTCCTCTTGACTATAAGATCCTCCCTCCTCCGAGAAGGGAATTAAATTTATTGTCACGCACATAGAGTTTTGATGAACGATCAATTACATGAATCTCAAGTGGTATCATTAGTCATAGCGGAAAACAAATTTTCATTTAATTATAAAGTTCGTCTACCTATCGCGAGAATTCAGATCTTTTCACGTACATTCCTTTCATTAGGAATCTACCCCGAGACCGACTACCCCGCGTATAAAAGCCGGAACAAAAAACCCTACTCCGCGCACGTAATTACTTTATTTAAGAATAATAAATTTCCGCGGAGTTTGAGTAATTGCGTGACTATGCTACTCGCTTCGGAGTTAAAATACAAAAAAAAAACGACCGTAAGATACTGCAGACCCTTACCGGCAGATGTCGGCCAAACTTATGCGGTGCACGTGCTCCTCTCCCTCTCTCTCTCTCTATACTTCGTTTTCTTTCACTGCCCCCCCCCCTCCCTCTCTGACCCCAACCTCTCCATATACCCACCACTTCTAAAGCGGACGATGAAAAAACATGTGCGAAGCTCGATTAGGTCGTCGTACAGTTGAAAGGCATATACGTAGTGTCCACCACCTCTTATCCACCGATTAAACCGATTTTTTTCTTTCGCTTTCAAACTTTAATAATAGTTTTGAGTCATTATCAACAATGGGATCTTTGCAACATAAGTTGTTTATACACATCACCTAGTTTGAAATTAACAGAGTTTCGTGTCTCTCACTAAAAATAAACTAATTTATTTATTTGGCCAATTAGACGAGACATACTACATTTTTTATTATAATTAGTTTGTTGGTTAATCGCAACTTATGCCAATTGATGCAACAATATACTTAATTAAAATAATTACATCCGTTGAATTATTAAGTGTATTTCTGAGTATTAAGTGTAAAAGCAGAGATTTGCGCATTGGCTTTGGGTGATAAAAAATGAAATTAATCAAGTAACGAAAGCTCATTATATCTGTTGAAAGCGTTTTCTAGGAAAGAAGCTTATCCTTTTTTCGCAAATAAGCTTTAATCGGTTAATGAACAAGGTGCAACCGCTACTTTCATTTGAATTATTCACCAATTAGCAATAATTACAACAGATTTTCAATTGTATTTATATAAAGCTGCGGCAAGGTATACTCTACTTTTCCATTGGATTCGAATCACGTATACACGCGAAATCCTATAAATATCGTCACCGTGTAGGAGAAGCGTTTACTGTGGAATCGATTAAATCTCATGAATAATGAAATCCCCCGGATATTCTAATGCCTTTTTCGCTTTTGAGATTTAGTCCCGACGCCTCGTGCCGGTTGCGGGCAAAAAGAATGCAGGCGCAGAGAGAGAGAGACAGAGAGAAAAAGATGAAAGCTAAAGAGAGAAAAAGTAAAGCAGAGGCAAAAAAAGTAGATGAGAGAGAGAGAGAGAGGCGAGCAGTGGTGTGGGAAAGAGAAGTTCAGTCGCACGTATATAACTATAAGCCCGCGAGTGTGACGCAAAGCCAAAGCAAAACCATGCGACGTCAAGGATTAAGAGGCTGGGGACTCGGGGAATAGGAGAAAATGGGAGTAAAAGAGAAGAGAGCAGAAATACTGGTGGGGGGCGCTTTAAAGCGCGTATATGCGAGCCTAGACTTTCCTCCCTTTCCCCTCCCCCTCTACCTCTCTCTCTTCTCTCCGTCTTCTTTTTTTTATTCTAAATGCATCAGACGCGCGACGGTTTTGCGCGAAGCAGCGCCGCGCCGCAGAATTGGGTCGCAGTTTGGACCCTGGTGCAAGTGAAAACGCAAATAGCTAAGAGAGAGAGAGAGAGAGAGAGCGACGGAATAGTGTGCAAGGTGGCGCTACTCTTCATCGGCACTCAAAAGCTGTGTATGTAAATTTGTGTGTGTGTGTGTGTGTGTGTGTATAATGCTGTACGCAGGGAAAGCGCCGACGCAGCAAAATCTGAAGCTCGCACTGTAGCCGCCGGAGCTGCAACACAAAGGACCATATATATATATAGTTAATTAGTAGAAATTTGATGAACGCGAGTGTTATGCGAGCGAACACCCGATGGTTCAAAGTACAATTATACTGCTTGCATCGCTTCTAAGAGGAAAGGACTATTCATTGCTGTCCTCGAATGCATACGAGTGCGTTATGTTCGTATGCTTATATCGAGTCTGCTTCTTTTTTTTTTATTTTTAGGTACGCTATTGTGGCTATTCAGGAATGAAGCATTGGGCTCTGTTGTCGCGGAAGCACGAGATTTTTGAAAGGTTTTATTTTCGTCTGGCGTGGATTTTTGACACGCATTGAATTTTTTTTCTCTTCAAAAGATCCCCTTTTATCTAGCGGAATAATAAGCCGTGTGACCTTTGCAGTCGAGCTATGCAGGTGTATTTTGTGCAACTTTATTACAGAATGTGTCGCGAATACGGCAATATAAACAAGAGAGAGAGAGAGAGAGAGAGAGCAAAGGCTAGGTTAATCATTTTTTCACAAGGTGTTTCAAAAATAAATTCTATTAAAACGGCAGAGTTAAGTGACCTAAAAGTCTCTTCGCACACATGAATTACGCTACTTGCCGGGCACTTTTATGAGCGTGCGAAACACGCGTCGCGCAAAGTTCTGTTTCAATATTTTTTCGCTAAGCCGCGGTATAGGGAAATTGGAGCGCGCCAAAAACTGCGCGTAAAGTCGATATGCGATACTTCAGCGATGAGGAAAGATTTAGTTTTCTTCGAAGAAACGCAAAATTGATTTACAATGATTTTTCAATGTTTCAGTCACGGGTGACCGCAAGCTAGACGAGAAAATGCGTATGACCGAATTGTCGGGAAATGCTCTATTATTAGACAATATACGCAATATGCATCCGAACACTCTCGCATACGTTCTAAAATGAAGCTAGGATATAATTAAACTGCATTCCACCCAACGGTGGCTACTACTGTTTCTTTCATTTTGCTGTCTCCTAGCGTGTTTTCACTTCGTATAAATCGAACGGCAGTTATTTATCGAACATCTTTCAAATAGAAGTATCGATTATTGAAACATTCATTTTTAGGTATGCATATAAAATTTTCAAATTCTCATATCGTAGATGAAAAGCATTCAGATCTACATTTGAAAATTAATATTCATGCATTAATAACGATGTATTAAAATACTTTTATGACACCCAATGTTTTGCTTTATCGTCGCATTCGCAATCTAAGCAGATTTGGAATGGGGTAATAAAAGCTAAAAACGAAGATTTTACGATTGTCAGCGAGTCGCGTGATTCATGCTATAAAATTCCAGCTGGGCGAAAAACGCGCAAGATTTATCGGATTGAAGCTCCGTCTAAGGTCACATTAACGGCGTCTGAGCTTAAGCGGGTATGGGAGAGCAACTTGAGGCAAAGCCTCTATCGAAGAATCTGCTCGAAAAATCTTATCCAAAGGCAAGCGGCTTATAAATATTTGAAAATTGTGTCGCTCGTGTGGCCCTGTGAACGAGCGAAACCACAGCCAGGCACTTTGGCATGGCTATTATTCATGATGGAACGTAATAGCCGCCCTCCTTAATTCAAGCCGGTCATTTCGGATTAGCCTTTGCCATTTATATAATAGCCCGCTAAATTCGTTCACCTTCTTAAATTTATAATACCAGGCGTTTAAAAATGCTGTTGTGGGTATGAATTATCATCTGCAGCTCAACGTGCGCGTTATACATTTATTGTAATTTAAATGCTGTGTTTACTTAAGATTTGATTTCGACACTCTCGATATGCCGCGACGAACTTAAATTTTTAATGGATTGAAACTGGTTTTTGCAAATCAAATAATCACACTTTTTATTGACCGACTTATACTCAGATTATCGTATCAAAACGATGATAGATTTTTTCCCTCAAATATTTGTTTCTTAAAAGTTACACAACTAATTGAATTTTAACTAAATTGAAATGTTATCTTAGTAAACAACTGACTAAAAATTTATTAATTATTTATCTTATTCTATTTAAAAAATAGAAATTTACATAGAAATTTTTTGTAAATAACAATTGAACGACACAAGATAATTTACGTTTTTTTTACAGATTATGCAATAACAAGAAATCAATCTGATTTTTTTGTCTATCATAACATTAAAATGTAGATTTAAATGATAAAAATTGAAAAAATATATTTTCAAAAATCAAAATTAAAAAGAATGTTTGAGCGCAATTTTTATAAATCTTTCTTTTGCTTCATTTTTAAAACAGAACAGAAATTTTGAATAAAGTTATATCAAAATCAGCAAAATAGTTCCTGATATATGATGCGTGACATACGCGCGCGCGCACACAAACCTACACACAAACATAATTAACGTTTTTAAAAACAACATATGTCGACCTCTTAATGTTCTAAACATATTTCTAGAATTATATCTCAAAATTTTTCTTCTCGCAATCATGAAGCTTCCTGTGGGAAGAAGTACAAGTTTTTTTGAAAATTTCTTTAACAATTTTCCTGTTGCAGAGATTAATAAACATACCCAAATTTTTTCATTTTTCGAATAAAATCGTGTTTATAGTAAAACATACCTATTTTATATATTCTTATTTATAATATTTTTATTCTACTATAGAAGAACTACTTAAAATAAATCTTATACTTGATCATTTAATCTCTTCAAGTATACGAAAATATATTCATATCTTTGATTATCCCATAACCGTGAAAAACAGATTCAATATAAAAAAAATCAAATTATACCAGAAAGACGCACAAACACGAAAAAAAATTCTCAAAAATAGTCCATTTTTGTTCTAATGATGTTAAAAAATGTTTTGAAGCATTTTGAAAATACAAATTTTGAAAATAAAATTGACTAATAATGATACATATTCATACCAAATATATTATAAATTTTAAATCTCTGTATTATTTATATTTAGTCATACATGTAGCTACTTCGTGTCAGCCGTACAATAAGTTTATTATTATAAATTTAGAGTCTAGCAGATTTTCAATTACTCTCATGTTAAAGTTTATATGTACTACCTAATTAGTGCACGTTACGAGTATACGAGTGGAAGTTAGTTCGACATTTCAAAATCAATAAACAAAGAGTAGCCACGTCACGTTCCAACTAAAAGCAGCTCTATAGACTCTTAATAAATGCGTTATATTTTCATATCATCTGATAAAATATATACTATTATTGATGCTTGCTTCAACTCTACTCTAAAAATATTACTTTTTATTTCACAATATAATTCAGAGAGATACACGTTTTCGTGGTAGTAATTCATATGGTATTATTAATAATAACTTTTAATTTACTATGGTTTTTGCTAAATCATTGTTGTAATTTAAATATTTATTACACTTCAGGTCGAAGAAATAAGTCAAAAGAATCGGAAGAGTCACCGTGTAAAGTTATATACATATCTAGGGAAATCGTTCTGAAAAATATCTGGGGAAATTCCACACATGCTTTATCAAGAGCACAGAGCAAACGAATGGAATGAAGTCAATGTAAAATATTTTACTATATTGATTTGATCCCACATGTACATGCTGTCGCATTCTGATAAAAGGTATTTTCAATAAACACGAATTCCGTGCAAGCTTTTTATTGCGTATGCTATTAAGAGGAATGATTTGACTTTGGAACATACATTAGCAAATTAACGACTTGCTTTTATTAAAGTCGCTTATGGATTTACAACGTTCTTGCTGCAATAATAAATTTATTTGGATTTTTCCGTTTTTAACAGTAGTGCAGTTATCATATAACAGATATTACTCTTATCTCCGATCATGCGCGTTGTGCACGAACGAACCTCGATATAGCAATTCACGCTGATTTGTCATCTGGATATCAGCTGATATTTACAGTCTGTCATATATATGTGTTGCTTTTGACGCGTTGGCACGTAAGCGCAGTGACACTAAAAATTTACACAGAAAAATCGTGCTTTACATGCCCTATTCCGTTACTTTGTTTAAATTGCCATCGCCTGCCTACTATAATTGACTGATTTTATTACCGAGGGGGTGATAATCTCTTTTTTCACGATTCTCGCTGGAGCGTACAAAGCCTCCCGGTTTCAACTTTTGCTTTTACACTCCCTGTCTATGATATTTATAATGAACGTGGAAAAGTTGTATGAGAATTTTTTGCGCTCCGAGTAAAACGCAAAGTTCTTCGTTTTTCCCCCAGTCAGGGATTATAAAGGTTTATGTACTAGACATATTTGAGAACGCTTTTATTTCTGGTTTCCTGAATCGGTTTTTCATAACTGAGTAAAAAAGTCAGCTTTTTATTTCGCTATTCATTTAAACGTTAATAATAAAATGTGCACAATTTAGTGTAGGAGCCGAGTTTGAAATGCAGAACTTCTTTCAACGTATTCTTCGACGTTCTATAGACAAATCATAAATAATTTCTTTTAATAAAAGTCGATATAATGTGGGCGACGCATGTGTGCTGATGTTCTTTCTTGCATTAATTATTATTAACCACCGTTCCCTTTGGAGGGATTATAATGCCGTAGTTCAATGGGACTTAATGACTTCACATTAACGCGTTTCAACACAGACTGTACAGTTGAAACGTTATTAAAATTTCGATTTTTGATTGTATACGAAATTTTTTGCTTTAAAAATACAGCATAACTAATCAATTGATCAAAAGGCAATTCTCAAAAGTTCTAAGGAAATCCAGGACCCCATTCCTGATCATCTCCTTGTTAGTCTATTTAGTCTAAACTCGATACTATAAATTATAAACAACTTAAAAGTATGAATATCTTTTACAATTTGCAGCATAAAAGTTTCATTTGCAAACTAAATCAGACAAACAGACAGGACAGCAGCAGAAATGAGCTCCAGCCTAACATTTACCACTGCACCTCGGAATTCCTGACTCTCTCTCTCTCTCGTTTAGTCCTTAATTTGTCGCATCAAATTTTTCTCCTAGCGCGCGCCAGTTCACAGATGCTAATTAAAAAAAATTTCTCAAGCCACCAGCAGCAGCAGGTCGCCTCATAAACAACATCTCCCCGCATTCTCACAGAGACAGCAGTTTAAATTAAAGAGTAGAAGAGAAAAATAAAAGTATTCTCTTTCAAACGATGTCGACGCAATAGGGATCCCCATAAAGCTCGCGCGCGCGAACGTGCCACTCTCTCTCTCTCCCTCTCTCTATCTCTTTCTTTCTCTCTCTCTCTCTCGCTCACACAGACAGCCACACAGCGCGCATACACAGAGATGCAAAGCGAGCAAAGGTACACGAGGGACGTATGCGCGAACTTTATCGATGCAGTCGCCTTACGCTCTTTCCCTCTTTCTAGCTCGCGCTTCTGTCCGCATTCCCTCAGCAACACACACACACACACACAGCTTTTTGGGCAAAAGAGAAACTTTTCAACCACGAGTTTGGTCGTTATGCCGTAGCTGCTGCTGCTGCTGCTGCTCCGGCTACTGCTAGTGCAGTTGGGGACCGCCGCTGCAATACGCTGCATTTTGCGGAAAAATAGTCCAAGGCCGTAAGTGTATGAGAGGAGTTACACCTACGCTCGCTGCTATCTTACGTTTGACTGTAGATATCAGCTGAAATGGTGGAAACTTTTTGCTGGAAAATGTTGGTGTAGACGTAAATATGTCTCGTGTATAATATTTGTATGTGGGAGCATATTTTTGTTGGATTTTGGTCGTTCCACCCTTTAAACTATATGCAACTATAGTATTTAACATCGATTTTAAAACTTATTCTGTTTATTTTACGTAATGAATCTGATGACATTTTAATTTTGTTCCTATCAAAGGTTTTTATAGTCTGTAAAATTAAGTTCTTGAAATGCTCATTCCATAAATGTATGGGTCGGGTTTGTTGAGCCTGGAATGCATCAGGAATCAAAGTATAAAGTCCCTTCCTCGTGATTTACAATAAACGAAGTGAAGATAAAGAGTTTCTAAAATGGACAATTATCGGAGGATTACACTTAGCCTTAAAATAGTAAAAAGCGGATCGATGTTCGATAAAGCTTTAAACTTTAGACTCTCGTTCCTCTCTTTCTGTCTGACCGACTACTCTTTTAATTTAATTGTCCGAGTGAAATCACTTTTGCACTACCAGGAACGGAAGAGAATTTAGATCGCATTGGAGCTGCTGTGCGGCGCCTTGGACAGTAGCCAGGCTGGAAAACAATCTTTGTAATAGTGCAAATCCGTCCTTTGCCCGATGAAACCGTGAACCGTCTGTTCTACCCATTATTTGCACACGAGTTCCAACTGGGAATATCTAGGAAAATCTTGATAAGCCAACATACACGCGTCATTTTATTGGAAAACCAATCAAATTGCTAAACGTCGGCTTATTCATTTCGCTTTGTTTATCGAAATGAACTCGTCGTTTGCAAAAGACAATCAAAAATTTATTTCTGCAATGGTATTATATAGTATTTACATGTAGATATAATGGGAACAAGTATTTATTAAATTTAAAAATAAAAGTTACTAATCTTGTTCAGTTTTGTTCTGTAATACACAGGTAGCAGAACTTTAATTTTTTGAAGAAAATAATTTGTAGCTAAATGAAGCCTATTTATATCAAATTCACTGATAAATTGTTTAAATTTTTAAATAGATCGCCGTAGGTTATTTTAACAATAATTTTTACGAAGTTTTATTAGCTTCTAAATTGAAATTTATTTACGAGAAAAAGTTAACTGTTCACGTTCCAAATTGAGGTGACCCTTAACTAAGTTTATCATATAATAAGGGCAGTATATCAGTGTATTTGAGTTGTCCCACTGCACTCGTAAATCATCCACTTATACATTTACATCTATACAGATATATACTGCTTTATGACATACCCGCAGAATTTCCTCGGCGCTCAAAGAATTAAATCTAAGGTATTCTGATGCAAATTTTCAAGGTGTTTCGTTTTAAGCTGTTTAATGCATATGGTATATAATCTCTTGACAGTTCCCAACAAAAGAATTTGAGATTTTCTTCCAAAGGCCTTGAATTTTCCTACATGCATATAAAATTAACGAAACTTGAAGAAGCTTCGATGCAGAAAGTTTCTCGTATAATAAGCCCGCGCATAAAAATACGGATCAGCAATTTAATTGTGCCTCTTGAGTTATATATATAATATACTTACAGCGATGCAGCTGAAGTGCGCGAGACCCAATGATCCGAAGAAACAAGCAACTTCAGATAACACCATTAACTTGTTTGCAATAGAAGGGAGCCAATACCTCTTTATCAGGGACCCTTTTCATAGCGGCTCGGATCGAGCTTTTATTCATCTGCTCTCACTTTGCTTTCTCTTTAACAAAGGCTATTATCGCAACGCGGAACGACTCGGGTTTACGTAACTGATATTTTTTAAAGCAGTATACTTTTAGAAGAATCGAATTGTAAGTGTCCTTTTTTAGTGCATCAAAGAAGTTTAATAGAAACCTATATGGTGAAAATTGTTTAAAAACCAATTCTCACCAAAGATTTATAAATAGTATTCTGTTCTTACGAATTCAAGTTATTCAATACAATCACTCTAACTAGTGCTGAATCTCGAAGAAAAACATTTTTTCCATAAAATGTCGTTTATGGTACAGGATAGCATGGTATTTTCATCGTCAACGATATCGTCTTGCCGCACGAAACGGTTAATTTAAAGTACATTAAGGCTCGAGGCAGTGAGTAATCCGTAAGCCAAGACGAAAATCGAGGCGCAGGCCAGAAAAGAAGTATCGTTTACTCGAAAACCTGAGAACTTAGCGAAGAAGAAGAATAAGAAGCGAAGCGAGCGAGCGAGAAAGTCGCCTTACCCAGAGAGCCGCAGAGCCGTATATACCAGCACCACCGCGACGAATTTTCAAGACAACTCCATCGAGCCGCAACTGGGGGTGTGCAGGTCTCGATTTCGCGTACTTGTCGTCTCTCCGGGATTACTCATCCTCCTTTTTTCCCTTCCATACTCCTCCGCCTCCTTTCACCCTCGAACTACTTTTGGGTGTACCAGGACTTGCGGGCTTCTCTCTTACGGTACACTACGGGGGGTGTGGGTAGGTTTGTGTATCGCGCGATTGGAGCATAACTCAAGAAGTACGCGGTGACCCGTGAATCCTCTTAGTTCCAGCTGAACGGCTTCCACCGCGATTAATTTAGCTCCTCTCTCTCTCTCTCTCACTCTTCCATCCCTTCTGCAGCTCTGTGTATATATGTGTATACATTGAGGCAGCGGGTTCTCCATTTTGGCGCGTGCAAGACGAGAAGAGGGGTTTTAAAGGGTGATGGTAGAGAAGAGAGAGAGAGTGGGAGAGAACGAGATAGAGAAGCCTTAAGTACTGGGCAATCTGGGCATGCGAGGCACGTGTTAACTCGAGGCCTCAGCGGGACGCGAGGCCATTAAGCTGTAAGACCGAAGCCGACACCGACACACCATCGCGACTTCGAACGGATGTGATGTGTTCCGAAAGTCGATCTTGATTTTTCCACCCCCTCATCCCACCCTCTCTCTTTTCACCTCGTTCCCTCTTCTCTTTTTGTACACACACGGCTCTCCCTCTCTCGTTTGCCGAGAAATAGGTTTTAAATGCAAGGGGGATCTTGTTTGCTTTTGGCAACGGTTCAGAGAATCATTTCACCAGCATCGAACCGTCCGAGGCAATGCCTTTTGGCGATAAAATGCGAGCTGCTCATTTACATCGAGCTCTGTTTTAGTAATCAGTGTAGTTTAAACAATTTGGCTGGTTATTCTCGCTATGGTCGATCATTCTATTTCACTAAATTAGTTAATTGACCTTGTAATCATCATATCATGTAGATAGAGTTTGATTATTTCAATAATTATCTATGGTTACATGTAAAGTTGGGTCATAATAGAAAACTGATGAGTAAATCAGCCAGAGAATATATTTTATTCCTTTATTTCCGGTTTTTTTTTCTGGTAAAACCTTGAAATAAAATTCAGATTAAGATATTTTGCTATTCTTCGGCTTCCTGTTTAACTTATAATTGGTATAAGAATTTATTGATGAACAGTGGCTCAGGAAATGGATTAATTAAGCCTGAGTAGCTGGCGTACTCTTACATGATGCATGTTCAATATAAATCGTAGTATTACGTATTTACTCATCCGTTATGGAAATAAAATAGAACAGAAATATGAAAATAATAAAAAAGAAAATTATTTCATTATACTTTCATAACATCTGTACTAAATAAATACTTTACTAGAACGAATATGACCGTCCGCCTTAATTAAATTTTAATTTTAACATGTGAAATATTTAAAAAAGTACTGAGTCTCGAGAAGAATTTTATAGATTTCTTTTATATATAAGAATATTTATTGTTGGATTATAAAATCACAAGCATTAATTATTATTGAGTACTTCTCTTTATTAATAGTACTTCTCCTTTAAACCTTGTTCCTTTTTTAAGAATTCCATCCACCCTTTTATTGCATCATCGTCGTATCTTCTCGAACATTCTATCGCTCTAATCAATGCATAATGTTTTACAATTTAATTGTATCCTCGCTGAAAGTGTCACAGTCAAAACCGACCAGAAAGTTTAAATTAACTATTGCGAATGCTTACTGTCGGTACTCGAGCTCGAAAGCTATTCATCTCAAAGCCAATTCAAATCAATGACTCACCACATGTTTATAAGCGGAAAAACGTGCTTCGTGCAGTGTGTATATCGGAACATTACTCCACATCAGAGTTTGCTTTACAAGCCGTCGAAACTCGGCGCGACACGCGGCTCGCGCGCCACACTCTCTCTCTCTCTCTCTCTCTCTCTCTTCCTATCCCTCTCTCACTCCTCACCCGAAGAGGATTTTCCCTTTAGCAAGTTGGAAGGTATAGGAGGAGGAAGAATTTCGCGGGTTTCCGCTTCCGCTGCCGCCGCCGACGCCGACGACAGACTCCTCGCCAACGAAGCCGCACGAAAGTCCGCTGGCCTGGCGTGGATTCGCCCCCTTTCGCTTACCTACACATACATATATATATGTACGCACACACAGACACACAGACAGACAGACACAGACGAGCGCTTAAAGCACACGTCCGTTCCTCTCCCCCTTTCGCTTTATCCGCTTTCCTACTTGATTTCACACTAGCGCAGTTGCCGCGCACGGAGTGAGATGATAACGCGTCATCCCTGTATATACTCATACCTTTTCCTTTGCTCTACGCCTCTGTGTGTACATGTGTGTGTGTGTGTGTGTGTGCAAGTAAGTGCACTCTCTTCTCTCTCGCGAGAATGTGCGGTCATGCGGTCTGGATTTTGCGTGATGCGAGAGCGAGAAAAAATGTGGGACTGCGTGCTCTCTTTTGTGTTTTCTTTTTTGCGATCCTCTTATAAAAGAGAGAGAGAGAGAGAGAGAGAGAGAATGAGAAAGGGGGAGTCTTCTGGCGCTTAAGTGATTCTTTTTCTACAACGAAGCGTTTCAAAACCACTTTGCGGTTGATGACTTTGTCGAAGACCTGAAGTGTTAATTAAAGTTTCGTAAAAGCTTGTCGGGGAATTCTATTTGAAAGTTTGTTGGATTACTAATTGTGAAAGAGGCGTGAAATATTCAATTTAAAAAAAATTACTAGTAATTCGTGGTATATGTTATAGCGCCGAGATGGCATTATCCGTGGTAAACGATCATCGTGCTATGCTCGAAAATTTTGAATCAAATTTCCAAATTCTAGACAATTTAAACTATTCGATGTATTCTAATACTGAAATAGCGTGTTATACCGCGAATTTTCACGAAAATTATTGAGGCTAATTGTATAGTATTTATTTTAAACTTATTAACTATTTAAAGCGTTCGTCAGTTGTGCTTCAAAGTTTTTAGAGCCACCTCACCTAATTCTGACCTACATATTTAATTACAAAAGAGGATACTTTATAAATAATTTGCTCTAAAGCATTATTAAGGTTCTGGAGAAATATTCGTTCCGAAAGTAATGCAAGTAAATTAAAGCGTTAAATAGCCGTAACAAATCAAAATAGAATCATGTTTACTAATAACTCAAAATATAATTCTTGTATAGGATTTCGTTTGCGACTAGTTCTAAAACTTATAAAACATGGAAACCCCCAAAATTTGAGCAGATTCAAGACGCTATGGATAGAAAAAAATCAAATTCCAGAACAGCTGTCTCAGTGATTCTTTTACAAGGACTTACATTCCGGCTCAAATCTCAGGCACAACGACGCGAATCAAAATTTTAGTTACAGTCAGCACCTACTACCTTTCTTGTACATCTCCTCCATCAACTTGGCATATCGCACGTTTTATCGTCCCTTATAAAAGCGACTCGCTATCGCTTGCTTCTTCTAAACACTCTCGAACGGCGCCGTTCTCTCGTCCACGCACTAAAAAAGCAAAAGCAAGAGAGCAAACTTTTACAGCGGTATCCGCGAGAGCAAAGAAGTTGAAAGAAAGAAGAAGAGAAAAGAACATCATACTGCAGGTATAATATAACTGCCGTAGCCGAAAGGGACATTCGTCTCGCGTGTTCTCGCGTCACCGCGTGACTCTCTCTTTCTCTCTTCGATATCTCGAACGGATTATTCCATTCGCTCTCTCTCTTTCTCTCTCTTGTCAGGCGGGGCGAGAAGGACGCGCATAAAGCGCGAAAATGCCGTAGTAGCGCCGGGGCCGAGCTTTATAGGCTCGTCTTACGGCAGCTCCGGGGCTTCGTTTTCGCGCGATGATGGAAAGGATGAACGCGCCTCAGCTCATTCTTTCTCTCTCCCTCTCTCTTCCCATATATATAAATGTGTGTATATGTGTATATGTGTGTGAGTCACGTGGGGGCGAGCGCGCGATAATAACGCACCGTCGCCAAAGGGATAATAACTTTCTCCCGCCTCAGCGGCGTAGCTCTGCAGCTTCCATATCCTCCTTCGCGTCCACTCCTCTTCCCTCTTGCTCCTCTTTCTTTTTCTCCCTCTTTATCGTCGACGATGAAAACTTGATTTCCCTACTTTATATGCGTCTATACGCGCATTCGAAATTTATAATCATTGGGCCGCTGCCGACTTTAAGAGTGCGGCTGTAAACAGGCGCGCCGCCGCCCGTCCGCCTAGCCTAGCCTTGCTACGGCCGAGCGCGGCCATTTTTCCTTCTTCGCTTTTATGTCCGCCCCATTAAAATAGCGCCTCTAGAGATGACGAATGTACATATTTCAGTATTCGTGCGAGACGATTCTGCGCTCTTATTATATTTGATGCGCGCGGCACATCGTTTCACTTGCTGCATTATGCAGACTGTAGGTCGTTTTACCAGGTTAATTTTACGTTGAATTTCACATGAGTCGTTCTCGTTGTTCAGCTGCGTGCATTTGTTTGCTTCGATGCATATCATATACACGTGAATTTTCATTATTAGTAGATTCGATTGTGTTACCGATATTATATCACTAATGGAATATTAAGGACTTGACCGCGTGGAAAACGATAAATGAAACGACTGGATCACATATTAATAAAGCGCGCGATTCATCAGTGCAGAAGTTAAAAGTGCACGCGCCCTTTATATAGAACCGCAATAGCATATTCATGCGCGGAAATCGAATGAAGCATCACTATTTGATGTAAATTACGGCGGATCGAAGATAGAACAATGACGAAACAATTCTTCTTTTCGTTTCGATATTTCAACAGTGTATAAATCGATGATGCACACTTTTACGAGACGGAACACCTATTAAGTATTGAGCCTGTCTAAAAAAGACTACGCTTCCGCACCGTATAACAAGTTTATTTTTACAACCATGTACTATCATCGTGCACCCTAACAATTTACGACTTTCCAACGAACAAGCCATCCGCGCTCATTCCATTTATTCGGCGAGGGTTGCCTTCATAAAAAAGGGACTTAAACTGAAATATATATCTGGCGTCGTCGCGCATCATTTCCTTGCACACGCGCGCGCGCGCGTGCGATTCCACGAGCGAATCCATCACCGCCAACAACAGTCGAAAGAATGGAATGGTGCAGTAAGGATCGCCAAGGAAAAGGGTACTTTCCAATTTCGAAGCTCTGTGTGCAGGCGCGCCGCGCCACTCCAGGGTCTTATACTCTGGCGCGCTTTATATACCGACTCGTCTGCCCCCCTCTTTCTCTCTCTCTCTCTCTCTCTCGTAGAGTATAAGACGGACTCGCTCTCTCTCTCTCCCTCTCTCGTGCGATGCAGCGCAGGGCGAAGAAGTAAGGGGTCGTCGATCTCGGGCGAAAGAGGAAACGCCTGTTCGCCGTTTGGCTCTACTCACATGTCAGATTCCGCCAGTGGCCATTCGGATGGAACTGCAACTGCGCGACGCCCCAGCTTCGCGTATTACTCGGATGGCTACTTTTCAGCTGCTGCTGCTGCTGCTGCTACTGCTGCTGCAGCAGTGTGTATATATCCTGCAATATATATGCTCTCGCGGTAATAAAGCTGGATAACAAACGCACGGACGCTTTTTATTATTGGATTTATTTAACGAACGCGTGCGCACAGGCTATTATATCAATTAGCGCGAAGGCATCGCGCGCGCGTTTGTCCAACCATGAGTTTTAACGTGTGCGCGCGTTTGTGTGTGTCTGTGTGTGTGTGTGTGTGCACCAAAGCAAGCGCGCGAGAGGCAGTCGATAAAAGCCGTATTTGTACTGACAGGTGTAATCAACTTGGCGTATAAATTACTGCGTTCCGCTGGAGTCTGTGTGTCTGTCTCTACCTCTGCTCGACATAATCAAATTTTTTACTGATCTGGACTCCTGAATTGCAGTGCCATTGTGCTGGCTTGTACAAATATAGCAGCAATACAGAGAGAGAGAGAGAGAGGGAGAGAGAGATCCGATAATCATATTATTCTCAGTCGACAACTTTCTGCTCTGGCTTGAAGGTAAAATAAAGAATTCATGATGGAACCTGTAAATTGGGTTGATTGTTGAGTCTAGGGATGGAGTTAAGTTCTAAAAGAACACGATTAGTAATCCTTCTCGCAAGTGCTCAAATGTGCGGCAACCTACGCAAATGCATTAAATTTAAATTGCATTAGGTGAAATAATTTAACAGTTTTATTACACGCGGATAAACTTGCGGTCAAGAATGTAACATATTTCAAGAATAACCTTTCGAGCAAGAGAAATTCGTGCTAAATTATTGACGATCAAACGAACTTATCTGTGAAGTTCGATCATAAATATATTCCATCTCTTTCGAAGATATTACTGTGCAGTCCCGCGTCGCCGCGAGATGACACAACCTTCAACAAAACAAAAAACGGTGCTGTGAGCTGCATCAATTGGGATATCTCGTGCCTTCTTCATATTTTCAGAGATGTTGTATGAGTTAAATTTAGGTTGGAGGATATATATGGAATATAAGTTAATATTTAGGTAGGGTAATATCTTCGAACAAGATGGAATATAATTATGATCAAACTTCACAGGTAAGTTCGTTAGGTCATCAATTATATTCCATCTCGTTGTCAATATATTAGTATGTAGTAATTTAGAGATAATTATATAATTATATACAACACATATATATGGAACATCTTTTTTATCTTTATGAAAGAACATCGTTGTTTTACGGTACAAAAATATTTACTTATAATCACTGGATATTAAATAATAATAATTACATAATAATTAAATAATTAAATAAGAGTCTCAGCTAGTCTTCTAATATTGCCTATATTCATGATAAATTCGTTTTACTTTTATATTTAAAACAAAAATATTTTCAATCATACCTTTCTTTTTCCATGCGCCAATATTAACATAACCATGTGTTGTCAACTTAAATTAGAATAAAATAAATTCTTTTCCGAGTTGGTACTTTCTTGCCTACTTTTCTGAGTTGGTACGGTTTTGCCTATTTTCTTGAGTTGGTACGGTTTTGCCTATTTTCTTGAGTTGGTACGGTTTTCGCCTATTTTCCTGAGTTGATACGTTGTTGCTCGGAGCCGACGAATTATATTGTTGTGCTATGAAGAACATTTGTGACCGGTGCATCTAGCTATTTTAGACTATATCACATTTCTTTGTGACGGTCTGTTCAATAATTTTTGTTATTCCTAAGCATAGAAACATTATGATGCATTATGTCTAACAAAATATCTCGACAGCAATAATTTATTTCTACCTACGGCGAATAGTGCGATTACGTGACCTAAAAAGATCTGTGTCAAAGGATTATTTTTAGAATTTTCGATCAACCTTTGACCTTCTTATAAAAATGCATTTTGAAATTCTAATAAGAAATCATTCACTATATAGAAATAAAGATATTTCTTTTTCAAGGCAGTCTTCTATCAATAGTGACAGTCTTCTATCGGCAGTTTAAAATATGTCTTTGTAAATATCGCTCGGCAACTGTCTATGAATATTCGTCATTTTATGTAAGCTTGTTACATGCTTCCGCTGCAATTATACATAGGGTTCAGGTCAGCTGAGTTCATCAGCACGACGTTTAATTTAAATGCACTATGTAGCTTTGGGCGAATCATTGTTTATATAGTAAACGCATTGTCGTCGCACGCGTATATCCTGAAAAAGTCAGCGTACAAAAATATCAAATGGACACAGATTCGATTGATCAACGGCTACAACCAATTAGTCCATTACACCGCGGGGTTGAATGCAGCACGAGCCGCCGCCGCACGGCGTAAATCGCGCGAAGCACACCAGCACCATATAGCGAGCGCCACGTACCCACACAACCACATAAGAGCAGCAGCAGCAGCGCGAGCCGCATCTATATTCTCCGATAGCGCCGGTGTATCACTAATTCTGAAATATTCATGAGCGTTTGCAAATCCCTCAAAATGGAACTAGCGCATGCCGCGCGCTGATGCTTCTAGAGCATCGCCGCTAACCCATATTACCCCGATAATACTTGTGTCCGTGAAGCTATATCTTTTTCTTCTCTCTCTCTCTCTCTCTGCACTTGCCTATAGTATATACAATCCCCGACTCCTCCTCTTCCACTCCCTTGTGTGTGTGTGTGTGTGTGTGTGTGTGTCTATCTACATTGCGGCCACTTGGAAACACGCTTCGCGTATACGTCTACACACCATATCGCAAATATGTGCGTGCACACACTGTCTAGTGTCTGTCGCCCACACACACGCGCGCACATACACGTTTACACGGAGATACAGTTCTTCATGCGCGTTGAACAGACCATATATATACATTCGCTAGCGAGTGCAAGAGAGAGAGAGGGAGAGAGAGAGAGAGAGGGCAGCTAGTAGAGCTAGCCAGGTGGGTGAGCAGCCGAGTGCGCTTCCGCTTCCGGTCGAGATAATGGCTCGCGCTGCAGCGCACACACACACACACACACA
>UELU01143765.1:26781-53865 GCA_900490025.1 Megastigmus dorsalis | reverse complement strand
CTCTCTCTCTCTCTCTCTCTCTCTCTCTCTTTCTCTCTCTCTACTCGTAAAATAAAAACGCGCGGCGCCAATGAAATTGCTCCTCCTTTATAAATTCACAATTATCCCAGAAAATGAAAAATATGAAAATTACACCATACAGTCCGTGCATAAAAATTCAAATTACCCACGGCGCGGCGGAAAAAATCGCAACTCCCCCTCGCCCTGCACGCTTCTAAACTATTCATCTATTTTTCAATAAGCCAACTCCTCCTATACGAGTGCAGAGAGGAAAATAAAAACAGTATAGGAGGGAATGGGAAAAAAATCAACAGTTGGAAGCATCCGAGTCGATTACACCGGGGCTATATATTCAAAGAGCTCTCTCTCTCTCTCTCTCTCTTGCTCTCTCTCTCTCTCTCTCGCTCTTCGTTCCTACTTCTTTTTTTCTTCTTCGCCGACGTGAATTCCCTTCCCCTCGGCGATTCTCCGCATAGAAAAGGATGCGATAGAATTCACCTCTGCCGGAGAAGGAAAAATTCAAGGATCCACGTCGTTTTATCAAGCTTTGCATGCACGTCGCTCCTCCCTTTCTCCCTCCCTTCCTTGTCCTCCTCCTCTCTTTGGTACGAGTGTCCATTTTCTCCGCGTGTCATTTCTCTGGCCAAGTGCCTCCTCTCTTTCCCCATCCTCCATCCTCCGCCCCCTCTTATACCCTCTCTCCGTTACCCGCCGCGACAAAGGTATCTCGCTCTATTTATTATGCCGTCTCTCCTTCCTATTTATCGGTATTCATCGATTTATCGATCATGCGCACATACACCTACGACTTCCCTTTCTCTCGCTCCTTTACATTCTCGCATTCTCCGCTTCCCTTTGTTCGGCTGGCTCACGTTCGCTCGGACCATGGTTAACCTCTCCCTCCCTCTCCTCTCCCTCTCTCTACCTCTGTGCTCCTGCAGCTTCTACAAATGTGTGTGTTTGCGCGTGTGTGTGCGTGTGTGTGTGTGTGTGTACATGAGCACCAACGACGGCGCGTCGGCCGATCGAAATTTCATTAATCTCAGTTGCTCGCCTTCGACCTCACTCGACTCCCGCGCCGCCCTCCCTTCCGTATAACACCCTATCTTCCTCTCTCTCTCTCTCTCTCTATCTCTATCTCTATCTCCTATCCTCTCTATCTATCTTGCAGCCTTTCTCTCCCCCTCTTTCTCACACTTGGTTCGTTCACACTATCCACGGGTCATCCTTTTCAAGTCCCTCCGTCTAAATTACCGGCTTTCTCTCTCGTTCTTCCCTCTCGTCCCCCTTTCACTCGGTCTAGTATGTAAAGCCGAGGACAAACACTCATGCAAATTTTCTTATGCAGCCGGCACGCATACAAATGACGTGTTTAGAGAGACAGCGCGTGGTATCGGCGAAAGTAGCGGAAAGCAGGAGCCGAGAAGGAGGAGGTGGGGATGGGAAAGAATGAGTTACTGCTGTGCGCGGCTCTTGATATACGCTCTCCTTATACCCGCGGTCAAAAAAAAAATGAAGGAAGGAAGGAGACGAGCCACTAGCGGTATATAAAGAGGCTCCCGTATAAATTTTCTTGCCTCCAGTGAATTTCGTATATTTGTTGGAAAAGGGTTTGCAATGTCCTCGTACCTAGCTGTTCTGAACAAATTTTCAACGGCTGACCAATGACTGTAAGTTATACTGATTACATATACCTGAAGGTGAAAATTATAAAATTTAAGAGTTTCAATCCTGAATTCGTATTTCGCTGCATATTTGTAACCCACAGATATAAGTATTATTTATTCACCATAATCCTATAGATAAACGCTTACGAAATTATAACACATTTAGATTGTTATCTTACTACCCCACGGCTTAAGAAGTTATGTATATAACAAAGATAATGGCCCGAGCTATACTAGGAAGTAGCGGCATCAATCCCCTAAATGTCACTTTAACCGTTACTGAAAAAAAGTATCAGAAAAATGATGCAGCTATTAAGAAAATCGTACAAACACGTATATTCAACACTTTGAATTGAAAATCACTTACTTCCTCTCTTGTATCGATCCTTAAATAAATATTCATTTCAAGAATTAAGTCAATTTTAATGATAATAGCAATTCCTCTAAAATTCAGTGCGATCGCTTTCTAGGAATTTAAATTGCGCGCAAGAGACGCATTTATTAATTAGCATTACGCGAGTCTTTAAAGAATAAGTTACATTTAGCCCTTTAATGCTGGCATTGATAAAACCACACACTTGTGCAATTCGCAGTAAGATACAGAATTCAGTGGGAAAATCACATCTGTCTGCCTCCTAAACGAGAGACCAGCAGCGGCGTTCACTCGCTCCTTAAAAGGCACGAAGGCGGTAGCCGCGCAGTTGCATTCATAAATGGGCAAGCAGAAGCGAGCGGGAGGCTCGGGTGTGCCTCTTAGTTGGCGCATCTTCTTCTTCTCCGTGATCAATGGACTGCGGCCGAGAGAAAATAACAAGCGAGAGAAGGAGAGAAGAAGAGAGAAGAAGCGTCGGGGGGCCAGAAGAGTCAGAGCCAGAGAAGAGGATGGAAACGGACTGCTCCATCGGGCGTAAGTAGTAAAAGCCGCGGTACGGTCCGGCAACTACACGCTTCACCGCGTCCCTCTCTCTCTCTCTCGCTCCCTATCTCTTTCTCTCTCTCTCTACTTGCCCCACCTTCGACTGCGTCTAGCGCCGCCCGCGTCGGTAGGAAATGAAGGGATTCAAAGGCAAGGCACGATTCCTAAGTGAAACACAGGAAGGACGCGCGAGTGCGGCGAATCGAAAGTCTCCGGATAGAGAGAGAGAGAGAGAGAGAGAAAGAGAGAGAGAGACAGCGATGACCGAGAGAGAAGGGATTAAAAAGATGCAACCTCTGCCTTCTCGGAATTCCTTCTTTTTCTCTCTCTCTTTGTCTCCCGAACGGATCGCACGCGCCACCCGTGTACGATTACGTCTCTATACTCGTAAAAATGTTATTTCTATTCATGAACCGACCGAGCTTGCGAGTTTCTCGCTTCCTTCTCTCCTCTTCCTCCTCCTCGGTCCACGGCCAGGCACTAATGGAAATCTAATTATCGCGCTACCACTACTTTCGCCCTCTCTCGTTTCCTCTCTCTCTCTCTCTCTCTCTATCTCTATCTCAAGTCTGGGCGATTTCGAAACTGTAGTGGAGAAACAGAAAGGCTAACGGGACGAGAATTAATTGTCGAGTCAGAGTTTCATGGAAAAGGTGAGAGGAAGAGAGAGAGAGAGAAAGAGCAAGTAGGTACAGGACCATGTGCACGCAGACCGTTTGCGCCGTGAAGATAACGAGTTAGAGAGTCGGTTGCGGTTTCTAGGGAGCCAGTGAGAGAGAGAGAGAGAGAAAATAAAAATAAAAGCTGCCTGCCTGCGCCTTTTACAATTTTACGTCTCCTTGGCTTGCTTTTGTTTCTCAGCGCTCTTAAGTATAACGTGAATGAAGTGCGTGAGTTGTGTAGAGGGCTTCTGAACTTCTCTGCGTTTTTTTGCCCCTTCTTCTTCTGCTTCTTCTGCGTCTACTTTCGGTCGTTTCTTTTTCTCCGGGTGCGCGAGATTTATTGAAAACTTTTGTTGCCGAGTTGTGGCCCCCCGTGCAAGAAGAGTTTTTCTCTTTCCCTGCCTCGTTCTCTCCCCATTCTCTTATTCTCTTCCCTGTTCTTTTTTTTTTAACGATACAATGGATGGCCGGCGAAGTCAGCGTTATACTTGTGTATTTATATGACTCTGCGTTAAGGACGGCAGAAAGGCTGCATTCGTTTTTATAAGCTCGAAGAGCGAGACGTTGCGCGGAGTGTCCGTAAGCGAGAAATGTGGCCGGTGCGAATGATCGATCGAGCTTCGCTGTGCGTATGGAAGATGCGCGTCTGGAGAAACTTCTTGGGATTCATTAGTAGTCGATACGGTTTCTTTATACCGATGACATTTGCTGGCTATTAATTAGCAGGCACAGTTTGACGCCGGGAAGCTTTACCAAGCAGCCTGTCGTTGTGTGCTAGGAAAATATTTAATTTTCCTTTTCGAGTCAAATTAACCTTTAGTAGGAGTTAAACTTAGAATTCGATTGCGTAGTTTTCCATGGAGTTGAATTTGTTATATCGATGAAAGCTAATAATAGGAGTTATTAGAAGTCTAGTCGATAATTCGGAAAAGACAAATGTATCGTTTTCAATTACAGGAATAAAATACTTTTTGATTTTCCGAACTCACCGATTGCTGGAAATGATACATTGAATACGTTCTGCTCTAAACTCATTGTCTACCATTTTAACGTGATTAAGCGGCTTTAAATAACTTTATAAGCTATCTGGTTTAGCGCATTTAGCGAAGAACTTAGTTGAGGCAACTAAGAAGTAGTTGGGAATTGGGTCAGCTAAATTACTTAGTTAAAAATGACACGCAAATTCTAACCGACAAATTCAGTTAGACTTATTTCTCCCCGTTCACGTAAACGGGATTTTTGAAACAATTATTTAATAAACATTTGCGCAAGCACAATGAAAAGTTAAAAATTCTATAAATCTTAATTTTAGCGTTTGATATATAAATCGAGAAATTCTGTTTTTCGGGTATATCTATCTGTTAGCCGTACCAGCTTTAATAAGTTAATGGACGCTGTAGAAGCGAGAAAATTGATTTTGGCACGAAATATCAGTAACGTATCACCCAACAAAATATTTGTTTATCGTCGAAGTATGGCCGGCAATTAAGTATTTACGTTCTCTTTTGCACGATAGCATGAATCACGTCGAATATCTTTTATGTGTATAAAATTACAAAGTTGACCCCGTTAGGACTATTGTGGCGAATGGTACCGGGGGATAAGGTGAAATTTTACTTATTATCCGCCAACAAATGGCACGAATTTACGTTAATGGTTTAATTGTCGACGTGCGAAGTCTCTCGCTGCCAGTTTAATATGCATATTTACCATGTGCGCGCGCGCGCGTTTCGCGCGGTGATCTGCTTAACTCCAACTGTGAATTAACAATAAAGTTACGGACAACGGTAATTGCGCCGATGATAATAGATTCTCAACGATTACAAAACACCCTCATTAAGACACGAATGCCAAACCGAGCTTGCAAATCAAATTTTGCATAATATATACCTGGGTAAAAAGAACGGGGAAAGTTTTTATAATCGAAAAACAAGAGAATATAGACTCACCTTTGATTTTGCGTATTACTGTAATGTTTAGAAGAACAAACCCCTTAAAACATCATGACCGATAACAAACTGCGTGACGCGTCACTTGACCGAGTAAATTACTAAATTACAGAGAGCTGCGGGTAAAGGCGAAAAAATATACGCACACGTGAAGTAGCAACCAATGCAGTGTATATGGAGAAAAGAAAGAGAGAGAGAGAGAGAGAGAGAGAGAGAGAGAGAGAGAGAGATAGAAAAAAAAGCAACACAGGAGAAAGTGGAACGAACAGAGCGTTGAAATTGAAGCCATTTGTATCCGAGCAGTGATTGTAAAGCGAGGTACATTAGTACCGGCCGCGAATCAAATTTTCAGAGATCACCGAAAACGTGCTCGCGCGCTTTATTTTACGCTCCCTTTCACCGTCGTATGTCGCTGTAATCGCATCCCCTCCCCGCCCCCTCCCTCTTGTACACCACGAGAGCGAGAGAGAAAAGACAGGAAAAGCAATAGTGATAGTAATTCACTCTTTCTCTCTTTCTGTGTCATTCTCTCTCGCTCTAGTTTGTCACATCCGCAATCTCGGCCGTGGTGCTTTGTTACTCTGTCGCGCTAGCGCGAGAGCGCGGAAATCAAACGGAAATAAACAAGTCGAAATAAACGAACGTCGGAGCAGGGAAAAAATACACACAGCAGGCGCTGCTGCTGGCGAAGAGCTTATAAAAAAGAGCGAGTGAGAGCCCGGGTGCATAATGTAAATAAAAAATAGAGGCGTGCGTTATCTCTGGGGAAAATCTAGCGCTGGTCGATTGTTAGCTAGCCAGAGGAATTTTCTCTCTCTCTCTTTCAGCGTTGAGAAAACATCGCTGTCTCTTTTCGCCTCGTTACACTATGTGTACCTGTAACGAATGAGATCCAGCCCCGATATTTGCCATGTTTGCGTACGCTGCTGATTATCGTGTACATAATTTCGTAATAACAAATTATCGGTGAATGTCTGGGTATATGAGCTTTCGGGATATGATACTGGATTAAATACTATAGGAAACTATTCGTGATATTAACGAGGACAACACTTTTTTTTACTCCAGTTCAGCAGTTCAGTCAGATAACACATTTAAATAGGTGTATTAATCCAAACGGTTGCATTTCTATCGAGCTCGCACTTGCTTCCATCCACTTTATCCCTAACAAAGGCTTGAGAGGTCGGGGAAGGGGGTAAAGAAGAAAAGCAAGAGGTTCTCTCGGTATATAGGATGGAAAGCAGAAATCGCCGCATGAAGCATAATCCGGTAATGTCCAGGTGCTATCACGCTGAGACATCCCATTTTCCTCCGACGCTCCAAGTATCTTCTTCCCTCTCGCCCCACCCACCCCACGAGATTTGTGTGCGCGACACAAAGGAAAGAGAACCCACCTGCACTCCTCTCTCTCTTTCCCACCCCCACACACCCGCACACGAAGAGTATTTTTTTTTTGTTCTTTTCCCTCTCAAGCCCTACACACCATCACCTCTCTCTTGTGTCTCTCCAGGTTGTTGCTCTCTCCTCTCTCTCTCTCTCTCCCTGCTCATTTTCCAGGCGCATATTCTCTAGTCTCTCCCGTCTGCGCAGCGTTTCCGGCAACGCCAGGCAGCCGCGCAGACGACTTTGCTTCCTCTTTCGCTTTTCGCGTTTCCTCCCACCCTCTCTATTTCCCTCTCTATTTCCCTCTCTTTCGCTCTCTCGCTTTCTCTCTCTCCCTCTGGTGTTTCGCATCTTCACAACAGCGGCACACGCACGCTGTGCATTAATGAGACACAAAAGTTCGCGCTGCTACCGCTGCCGCTACGCGTGGAAACAAAGATTTTTTAAGGGCCTCGATTAACGAACGCAATGCAACCGTGTGCGTACGCCTGTGTGTGTTTTTGCGTCCTCTTTCGTTCGTTCTTTTTGTTTTTTTTTTGTTTTTCGTCGTCGTCGTAAATGAAAGAATAATCAAAAGCAACGAGAAGGGGCGACGGGGGCGGAGGTATAAGGGAGAGACGCGCGTGCGAGTATAGTACAGTAGAGACGCGTGGAGCTGAGCGCGCGAGGCTATTCTTTTGTTGCTTTTTTTTTTCTTTTTGTTCTACTGCATGTGTGCAATCCTCGCGCTCTGTGTGTGTGTGTGTGTGTATTTTTTGTGAAGAAGGAACAATTGGCAGGAGGCTTGAGGCTCGAATGTTTTTTCGTATAATTTTCTTTTTGTGTTTTTTGGGCTTGCAGAGCGCGGCAGAGTCTCTCTCTCTCGCGCGCGCGCGAACGCGATTTTCTGGGAACCGATTTTTCGCAGACACTGGGGGATGAGAGCAGGTGTCGGACGTTTTTGTTCTGAGTTAAATTTCGTGGATGCGCTCGCATTGAAGCTTTAAACTGGAAAAAGCTACCAGTTACTCGGCTCAAAAGAAATAATTCCCCGAATGAGGATGTCAACGAGGAATATTTTTTATTTAATTTTCCGCCTTGGCATTACATTATCATTTGCGGTTTTTGTATCCCACGAGGTAACTTTTTTTCAAAATACGGAATAATTTATGCTTTGTAAATGGTTTCCATTTTTAGATTCTCATCGAATTTTATTTCTTTAAATTCGTGTTCATCGATATAGGATGCTTTCGTGCCTTCCAGAAAATATGAGTAGCTATTATAGATACTCAGTCACATCTAAAACAGAACGATGAATGTAGTTAAAATAAAAAAATTGTCTGTCATTGGCGTCTCCTATCCTCTAACCTATAATTTCAAATTTAGTTTTAACTCGATGACGTGCGTAAGAGTAATTTTACTGTCAAAGACTCTTCTACAAGTCCGCAACACATAAATTATGAATCTGTACGTATAAAAAAATACCCCCACACAAACTGCTTACTGCAAGAGTTTTATAATTCCTAGAGTAATGTAAAGCATCTGAACCAGTTAGCCTTGAGTTTCTAAAAGAAATTTATAGAGAAATGCGATTAGATATTATCACCGAAAGCTTCCAGCTAAAACGCACTTTCGCCACTTCATCGCCAAAGCGCGCAACGAGCGGCAATCATTTCAGAAACTAATTTCTCTCTTCTCTCGCTCTCGTACATGGCTTTAAATACGGGCGAGCTAATGGGAACGCAAGGCTCTCGTGAATCACAACAAGCCGAGGAAACGTTCGCATTAATACGTTACTTCGCTAATTACTTATATTGGGTTCTTGGTAATACCGCCTCTACAGCTCATCTAGCCGTTTATTCGATTCAATTTCTCTCTGCCCGGGAATTCAACATCCGTGCAAGATAGCTCAAAGCCTTTTGAATTTTTACTGTATCGATACGTATCTGCTTGTGGATTGAAAAAAAAAGAAAAGCTACCGATTTATTATTAATCTCTCAGAACCTCAATCGTACGCTCATTAGCGCAGCACTCTTTCTTTGAATACATGCCCACAATCACGGCGTAATAATAAATCAGTTCCCTGAAGATTTATATACCTTCTTTCAGTCTCTCTCTCTCTCACTCTCTGCTGTGTATACGTGTATATATATACGCACGAAGCTCTAAGCCACGATCAATTTCCATTAATAGCGCGTCATCTCTATACCCGTATAGCCATCGAAGAAAAGGAAAAAAAAAACAGGAGATACGTCGTCTCGGACGTGACCTCGGATATATAGGGATTAATTCTTTCGAGCTAAAATTAATCCACACCTGCCAGACGGGAAAAAGTTTCTCCGTCGTCAAACAGAAAGGACACACACGTAGTTGTCCCTTTTGAAGTACAACTAATGCGTTACATTCCCTTCGCTCGAACGGTCCATATTAGCGATTTCCCAGTAGCTCGTAACTCCAGCAGTCAGTTTGCTTGCACACACGCTAAACTGCAGTAGAGCACACACACACACACATAGTATAGGGTATATGTATATAAGCGAGCGTTCGTCAAACACAAAAGGGCCGACGCTGCTGCTCTATTTTTACCTTTGAGCGTCGATCAAACCAATTGTTCCGACGCTGCTAGAGGAAAGAACGCCCGTAGTTATTGGGACAAAGTGGTTAGTGTGTGCGGTGCTGAATGCCTTCGCGCTCGGCAACAGAACACAGAGGCAGAGAGAGAGAGAGAGAGAGAAACAGCAATACAGCAGTAGCAGCAGCAGCAGTAGCAGCAACAGCGGCGTGTACGGGGTTATGCCCATTGCCGATCAATGTATCGAATTTAAATGCGAAGCCGCAGCCCACATTGTCCACAAAGCCTATCGGTTAAGCCTCTATTCCAATCACTCTCTCCCCCTTCTACTCCCCCCTCTCCTTCTCTATCTCTCTCTCTCCTCTGCCTCTTTTTCGGTCATGATATACCTTCATGGGCAGCCTTACAGTCGCTCTCTCGCCCACTCCGTCATTGTCTATGCGGTAGATCGTGCATGTGTGAAATTTGCCTCCTTGCTCTCTCTCTCTCTCGCACTCCCGTCCATACTCTCCTCTCCAACCTCGACCCACATTATACAACAAACCCACACTTCCGCACCGCGTCGCACACACATGCACGTATATGTATGAAGAGTATATTTATATACCGGCACCGTTATTCTGCGGCACATCTAAATAGTATTAACCGAATGTATATATAAGCAGCGAGAGACAGCGAGAAAGAGAAGCGAGGAGGGGATCGGAAAAGCAGCCCGGCAAGGAGAGTTTGTATTTTGTTCGTTGGAGAGAGAGAGAGAGAGAGAGAGAGAGAGAGAGAGAAGTGGTGGAGGTGGATAGGTGGTTAAAGCCTATGTTCGACGACGCGTCCGCGCTCGCGGATGGTTATGCACACCCGGGCGCCATATATATCGTTTCCAGCGGTGCTGTATAGATACCTAGCCTATATATTCTCTCCCTCACCGTCTATCTCTCTCTCTCTCTCTCTCTCTCTCTCTCTCTCTCTCTCTCGTCCAACGGCCCGATAATTAGCTCTTTACCAATTTGCCCAACATATTAAACGTTCATCGCATTCCCGCAGCCCCGTGCATGCCTACATGTGCGTGTGTGTGTGTCAATGTACACACACGTATAAAGAGGAAATTACTCGCGATGGCGGAAGTAACAAGTTAACACGAGACGATGCTACTGCCCGCGGGGATGATACCGGCCCCTGTGTCATGAGAGGGAGAGAGAGAGGATGATGATTAGGCTATAATATTTATTGGCTGACCGCGAAGCTGCAGTGACTACGAGTGTGTGCGAGATTTCGGGCGGGGGCAGTGGATGGTAAACAATTCTTATCCCGAAATTAGCACTGGGAAAATAGTTACCGTGAGATGCATCATTTGTATTTTGTACGAATCTTAATGAATTAAAATCAAGGTCCGCGGCAGCGCAGAGAGCCTTTTCACACTCTGAATCTAAAAGAGTAAAACCCATCGGTAGAAGCAGTAAAAAGTACGATAAACTCTTTTATAAAGTAGAATATTATCATTTGACTCTTTTAATTGTACGTTTTCTGGTAGCTGATGGATACGAATATAAGGGAATTAGCTTAAAAAAGCGGTGACATAGTGAGTTGACATATCGTATGAATTTATATATGTTATTAATTCATTTTGATTTCAAATGTATATTAACAAATGTATGTTGAATTTAATTGCGCTGGGGAAGAAAAATCATACTTGATAACTTTTATAAAGATTATTTTATAAGTTACTCCGAAATCGTTAAAATATATCCCTCTAAATATTTTACTTGATTTCCATTTTAATTACAAGAACGGGCGTCTGCATTACTCAGTTTCATCAGAAATTGAATAGTGATTTCTGACACGCTTCATTTTATTTTTATGACAATAGCTTTTCACTTGAATCAGCGCAAATCTTTTTCGACGCGAAACGCGCGTGAGCTGCAGGTCGTTCAATATGCGTGCGTACATTTTTATGATCGGGCACGTACTCATTCATTCTTCTGGGCTGGAGGTACGCTGAAAGCGCGCCACGGAATATTTTAGATCGAGAATTTTGTAATCATTTTTTTTTCTCTCTCCCCCTTTAGGGAAAAGACTCATAAAAATGTAATATTTTCTATATAGAAATTTGTTTTACACTGTTGTTGGCACGTTTACGTCAAGGACTTGTTTCAATTCAAAGCTGAGGTGAAGAATTTTTCCTTCAAATATAAGTGCATTCTTTAAAAATGTTTCCCTCTGCATTTTCATCGATCTCGAGTATATAACGCGCCAGAAAGCTATCGAACCCCAAGTACGACACGTCGTCATCAGCGCGCGTCCTCCAAGTTTAACAGGCGAACTAGGTGGAAACGGTCGCTTCGGTACATTTCGATTTTACGCCTGGCACTGCGCGGACGAACGAGCTGCAAGTAACGAATGTGCATTTCTCAGCCCGCGTCTACACATACACACACACACACACACACACACACACACACACAGTCACACACACAGACGCGCGCGCACAAACACAGACCCGCGGGTAAAAAAAGAAGCTCGCGCAGGCGCACGAGCGAGCCGCGAGAAGGAAATGAAGAAATATCGCAATAGCGCCCGAGACTCGTTTCCACTCTATATATCTATAGATCTATAGGGTATAAGATATATATATCTAGAGTATAGTGCAGCAGCAGCAGTAGCTCCCGCGGAGCTCGAAATTTATCGCGCCAATATTTATGACGACGTGCAGCGCGAACGCGAGTCTTAGATTTCTTCTTTGCGCCCCGTGCGCGCGCGCCGGTGGAGGAAAAAAGAAACGCCAGAGGGAAATGCGGTCGGCCGATGTTATACTTCTGTCGCGGTCTCCGCGTAGCTCGAGCGCCGAGCGTTAACTTACTTTTTCCCCCTTTGACTTTTACGTCAGTCAAAACAGAAAATAAGAAAAATAAAAGAAAACCGAAAAAAAAAATACGCGCGAACTCGTATCGTTCGCCTACTGCCTTCCTTTTTATTTCACGGTTCCGCGAAGAGGAGTGTTGCCTTTTTTCCCTTGTGCTTTTTTGGCCGCGCGCCGAGGATGATGATGATATCGAGGTTTTGATTAGTTTCGCAGAGTAGGAGGGTAAAGGAAAGTAAATGTTTGTGGCTTGATATTAAGGATTTTCCTCTTTTTTCCGCTTTGAACGTGCGATAAAGTGTATATACGAGCAAGGAATGCGATGAGTTGTTGGCGAGAAGCGAATTATCGGTCGGCATGATTAAAATTCATCAGCTGATTGCGCGTGTATACGACTGATTAGGATTCGCTATTTTGTTAAATAGATTCCTTTTTTCGCCCAAATCATATATGCGTATAAATGAAAATGCAAATGAGATCCGTGTAGCCATTTAATATCTGCATTTCAAAAATGTAAAAACCCACAGTCGTTCGTTGAGATGAAATTATTTTACGTATATGCTAGCGTATCGGTTATTAATCAGTAATACTTGAAAGTGACATTTTATTTAATCCATTATAAATTTCTATGCCTTACAAATATAACGAGTAAAAGATAGCGAAACCAAAGTATGAGTTACTTCTATTTAAAACAATAACATATCGCATTGATGAAACATAATATTTGAATGCAGAAGTAAAAACACACATTTTTACAAGAAACGTCCGAGTAAACGCATCAGGGTCCAATTCCGAATTATGAAAAGAGCTTTACTGGAAATCAATCTGCTTTTTCAATTGATCGATCCGCGCGCCACTGTATACAAACAAAAAAAATATAGAAAGACAGTAGAATGAAAAGAATTGAAAGAGGTTCTCTCGGCGTCGCCGCTTGATTATTTGCCTTATCGAAAATGATTCTATTGGCACAATCGCTAAAGGGCTTATTTTTTCAATTTTCCGAAGGAGCCGAGCGAAATAACTTTGATAAGGCTAATGTGCCAGACGCGCGTAGTCGTCCTCGTCGTTGGGTGCGCGGAGGAGCTCCGAAAAGAATATGAGTAGAGGACGACGCGCGCACCTCGGCACATTTTGATTGCGTTCAATGGAGGGATATTCTCGCGCTGTGCGCCCGCGCCGGGGAGTAAAAAGAAAAGAAGAAGACTTTTCTATATACCATCCGCCGCAGTTTTTCTTACGCTGGGACGAAGTCGGGCTCGATTCTGAACACGCGATTCTGAAGCAACAGCAGCAGGAGCGCTTATTTCAATAAGCGGCGAACAGGTAATCGCCTGCAATGATTCGAGTTAACTCGGTCGGGGCTACGCCGACTCCCTTCGTTTGATCATCCGTTAGATTCAATAATACCCTCCCTTGCTTCCTCTCTTTCTTTCTTCTCTCTGCAGCCTCTGTTCTTTGGCTCTCTGTTCTTGCTATCTTTTTTTTTCTCTCTCTCTCTCTCTTTGCTCGTGCGCAACGGAAGCTTTGCAATAGCGAAAAAACGGTTTCATACGCTTGGAATAACAAGTTTTGAGGATACGAGTGTTGAGATTTTTTAAAGATTCATGGTGCGCTTATAGAGTTCTGCGTGCAAAAAACAAACCGATATTGTGTATTGACTTTGATATCAGTTAGATTTGGCAGATATCTCCTTTGTCTTATTTTTGTATAAAAAAAAATCAGAATTAAAATATAGTTCGTTCATCACGTGGCAGAATGTTTTGCGCTGCTACTTTCCATAGACACATCATTCTTTTATTTTTCCAATTTTTTCCATCATGAAAGTAGATGATTTGTCGCTGATGTTATTCCCTTTAGCAGCGCGCACACAAATATAGTGAATTTCGCATCGATAGCCAGGGAGGATGGCTTTGTGCCACATTCATATTTAACATGTACGGGACTTTCGGCCACATGCGACTCTTATTACAGAAACTCTGTGAGTGCACTACGATTCGATCACTTTTTTTAAAAAAAATATATTGGTTTGAGTAATAGTGATATCACATATAATTCTGTAATTGGCGAGGTTTCAGTTTTTTAAATGCAATATTTACATTCGATTTCACTAAAAATCTTTCGCTTGATGTTTTTTTTTTTAAGAAAATTTATAAATAATATTCTTGAAAGCTTGTCCTAGTAAATAAAATGTGGACCATTAATACAAAGTATATAGACGAGTTATATATTTATTTAATAATCCATCTACTGCGAACAACAATCAATCTTCATTCTCGGAACATTTTATAAAAGTTTCTTTGATACGGTTCTGAAAGTGAGCCGGCAAAAAAGTACTCCGTCTTGTTGCTTTTATATACAGATTTTGATATTATTTCGGTGTAGTTTCCAGTAAATTTTGTTTCTACCAAAAGAAGAAGAAAAAACTTATCCACCTAATCAAATTAAATTTAAACCCCGCAGCTCGATCCAAAAATTTATTACACATCTGTATAGTAATCGGCAAGCAAAGAAAACAAGCGGAGGAAATAGAAACAAGGTATAAAGAGAGAAAACTTTACAACGCGTTTACGATGAATCGCGTAGTTTAAGTGACTTGTGGCGGAAGGAGAAAGGCAGAAATTGTTAATTACCGCTCGAGCCCTTACCCTCCACTTTACGCCCGATGTTCCGCTTTTCCTCTCTCTTTCTCTCTCTTTCTATCTTTCTCTCACTCAGTCAGCAACTATCTCTTCTTTAGTAAAAGGCGTGGAAGCTCGCACACACGAAGCGTTGGGCTGCGCGGACTCCTTTCCGTTTGCGAGGTGGGCGCTTTGAAAAGACGCTCGCTTGCGCCGCCAGTGGCAGAGTAGCGAAAAAGCTATCCCCTCGAATCTCCTCCTTCTGACCTAAAGGACCCAAAAGAAGGGGAAAGAGAGAGAGAGAGTGAGAGAGAGAGTGAAAGAGCGTACATCTCTTTTCGCGTTCTCCCTGGAAGCGCGCGCAAGGATATGTGTGGATTTAAAAAGCTCTCCTCTGGTCGTCCGCCACTCTCGCTTATACGGCACCGTATATATGCGGCATTCTGTGTCGAGTAGTCTGGACGAAATATTCCAAGTATAGCTGTACAGCTTTCGCGATATGGACGGTTTGTTGTGGGGCAGTGTCAGTTTTGAATAAAAGTAACGTTCAAGGTATAAGTTTCTAGATTGATGGCTATATAAAAGATTAAATTACTATGCGTACTCTTGATTTGAGCTTTCTTATAGAGACTCTGCCATATAATATGGTGCTACGCAATTAAAATCTTCATATTGAATTAGAAAATATTATCGCTTGTTTTAAGTATTTTAAATTTACTATTTTCACGAGTATGAATTTCAGTTTCTCAGATTGACAATATACCGGGTTAGAAACCCAGTTCCCGATGTAGTACATCTGTAATTCCTTAAAAGTAACAAATATCTTCATATAAGTCAAAATTCAACTGCTCTTGAAAAATGTACTTTTTTACGAGTAATTAATATCACTGTTTCAATTAATTAAAAATTGTATTAAATTATATGCGCAAATAAAACAATAACTTGAAGCATTTAATATAATTTGTTAAACTTTTGAATGGTGCAGCAGAACGAATTGGAGATGGAACGCAGCGCATACGCATCTTCGAGAGGTATATAGCCTTTCTGGCCACGCGCGTATATATGTGTGTATAAAGGCTGCAGCTATAGGAATCATGGCCGAGTGCGCACTTGCATCCGCGGAAGTCACTTACCCTTATTCGCCTATACGGACGCTTTTGATATATAGAGGCGGTGCCCCTTCCCTCCCCTTCCCCCCGTACGCGTATAACTGTATATAAATGCGCCTGCGGGGCGTATAAGGAGGTAGAAAAGGGGCAAGAATATATAGCGATAAAACAGCAGGGACGGTATATAGCTCTCTCTCTCTCTCTTGCTTTCTTTCTCTCCTCTCTTGCACCTGATTCCGCTGCGGGCTTTCTCTCTTCCTTCGTGCCCATCCATCCTCTCGTTTCGCTTAAAATCTTTTGTACATTTTGTTGCTCTCTCGCGACAGCTCAGAAACAGAAATACCTCCGCTCAAGACCAAGAGAGAGAGAGAGAGAGAAAGAGAGAGAGAGAGAGAGAGTTTCTCCCCGTTGCAATGTCGAGCTGTCTTGAAGCAGAAACGTTCGCAGTTACAGCGCCGAATTATACGCATCCGTTGGCGTGTGCATACACGCTGTAGAGTGTGTGCGACTGTGCGAGAGCTTCAGGTGGTTTTTCAAATTTTTATTAATGCGAATGTGTCAGTGAGTGCTCGGTAGTATAGCTCGCGGATTTTCTCCTGAAATGTTCTTTTTCACCCATTCTCTCTCTCTCTCTCTCTCTCTCTCTCTCTCTCTCTCTCTCTCGTTCGCCTGTCATCGAGCAAAATTGAGCGAGTCAAGGCTGCAGAGGAGGTGCGGGAACGAAAAAGTGTATCCTTGTCTGGGAGAGACGGGGATTTGGTGAGTTCCGAAAATAAAACAACGATAAGTCTTTTTGCGATTAGATGATATAGGGTTAAGGAGTGGGACGGTTTATCTGAGCCGTACGAGTACTTCGTTCACATGAAGAGTTTGAATGGCTTTTTGTTGCAAAAGAGTTTTGACTGTTTGTTCAATAGCGAATTTCCGTAATTTGTAATTAATTCTGCGTTTGGGTGATTTTAGAATAAAAATAGTATCATTTCTTTTTGAATCGAATTAATTAATATGTATTATTAATACAAAGGAATCGCACGAGCTTTAAGTCCTACGTTCCCATGTTAATTAGAAAGTTTCCTAAATTATTTGGACTCCCCTTGATATTCCCTTTAGTTATGCGGTCAAAAGTTCGCCGCATTTACTCATTATTCGGGTATATCGCAAATTCTGCAACATTGTTGTTTCCTAATTGTATCTAATTGGTTTTTTTAAACTATTTGCTCAACCATCGTTAGTTTTTTATTTTAAATATTTTCCATAATGCAAATATTACTGCTTTAATTTATGCTAACGATGTTAAAAATTTTGAAATGAAAATGTATAGCTACTATAGCATATTGTTTACGGATACTCTTCATGTACATATTTTTTCTAATTTAAAAGTTTTGTCCGAAATACATCTCATTTCATTAAATAAATAGATAATAAATAATTAAATAACACCGTAAATAAATAATGCATCAAATAATCGTAAACTATGGCATAAAAACTTCTAAGTATATTGTATTCCGTTATCCTGTTAATATCCATATTATTAACATTCGCAGGCCAATGGATATTCTCCTCTATAACCATCTACTGAAATCTAATAAAACGGGTAATATCGAGACTCTAATATTCAAAAACAACATTAGCGTAAAACCGTATATGCGCGTATATATACACTATATAGACTGACGAATGGGTAATCCGTCGAATACACATTTCCCTTCTAACGCGGCTAAAGCCATATACATCTATATCGGTGCAAGTGCGCATCTTTCTCTAATTTAACATTAAACCGCGCTCGCTCGATCTAATAATCAAATCTCCCGATTTTATTGCGTCGCGACCAAACATTCGATCGTTCGGTTCTATCCCGCTCGAATAATTGATCTATTCCCTCAGCATCGGAACAATTATAATATCCACTCGAGCTGTAATTATAAGCGCGCCGAAATGATATATAATTCATGAGCTATACGCACGATCATCGAGCCAAGAACCGAGAACCTTTCCCTCCCTCTCACACCCTCTCCGACCGTGTTAATGAATGAATAATTCATTAATTAATCAGTACACATTGGGGAGTCGAAAAGCCGAGTAGTAGCTTGTAGCAGCAGCTCCTGACTTCTTAAAAAGTCATGCGGTTGGCAATCTCCAAAGGAGTGATTGGCACATCCCTTGTACGTAACCCTTTTCGCCTACCTCCTCCCTACACTCCCCTTTTCACTCTGTTTATCGATCCAACGACGTGACGGGGCGCACAAGTTTCTCTTCTCTCTTGTTTTCCCACTTCTACGTGGCTGCCCCTATTTTTCCAAGCTTTTTCTCTCTCCTCTACCCTCTCCCTCTCTTTCTCTCCCTCGTGCTTTTCTATACGGCCGATGTTGTGCGGTCGAGATAGCATCTGCCACGTTGCGGTGAAGTAAGGCGTGCGCGAGCGAGCGAGCGAGCGAGTCTAGCGAGCGAAAGGTCGGAGATGGAGGGGCGCAGGGGGAGATGCGGTCAATGCGATTAACGAGCAATTATTAAGGTAGACGCTTATCGCGGTAATTGCGCGGAATAAATCTAGCGGGGAAGTTGGAGGGAGAGAAAGAGGCAAGGAGGGAAAGGAAGGGAGAGATGGAAGGGGTGAGGGGGAGCGAGGAAGTAAGGTTTCAGATGAGAATTATTGTGCAGCCGCGGCGGGAGGAAGCGGATCGGTTGTACGTTTTCAGCCGAGGACTTAGGAATGTACGCCTGGTGTGCGTGGGGTATAAGTAAGTTTGGCGTTGATGCTATATGCAAAGAGGAACGCGAGGGAAGTGCGTGACTTTAACTTAAATAAAATTGGACTTATTATTTTTTAACGGGAACGTTTTGACAAAGAAGTGGAGAGTCTTTGAAGCTTGATTTTTTAAATTTTATTCATGGCTTTTTCTGCTTTACTCTGCAGAAAAAAGAAATGTTTTTCAAAAGTATACAGAAAACCTTGAAACTCGAATTTTTCAAGGCTTTATTCAACTTGAGATTATAATATAAATCGTAAAAAAAATGTATAGTTTGTAATATGCATCTGAGAAGGAAATTAATTAAATTGTCCTTGAGCTATAATTATCTAAAGTCTAGTTCTCTCTGTGTTTGTATTTAACTCTATGCAATATTCGTTATTGCATGAGTGCAAGTATGAAGGGTAAAACTTAATACTTTTTTGTTATCTTTTTTATGGATCAATATTTCTTACCAACGTGTTGCATGGTTCAATACCTTTAAAATAAGAGAAATTTCGCTCAACTGGCGTGAGTATTGAAAATACTTCCTCTGTCAAAATAATGTTCTATGTTTTCTACTTTTTAGTACATAAAAGTATGGCGTATTCCACGTTGAATATTCAATTTTTCAAACGCACACAGATTAAACGAAACCAAAAGTAGTTTCATTGTATTTTATAAAAATATTCATATATTGCTAAATTGAATATCTACTCTTCATCGAGAATTGTGTTTTTATTGCATTATAAAATACCATTACATTCTAGTACTTACATTATAGTATTACATTACATTATATAATAGTACGATAGCTAATGTAAAAAATAAAATAAAAGCCTTACATAAATAGACTTACTTACCGATCCAGGATCACGGCTACTGATTATAAAAAATATGTCGAAATAGAAAAAAAACTGATGAATGTAATGTATGTCGCATACTGTGCTCTTCAAAGGCAAGATCCTTTGAGAAGCCAGAAAGTACCGCCATACAGAGAGATGAAAAGTAAGCTCATTTTTTTCAGGAAATGTAGCTCATGTATCGATATATTCATATTTAGTAGTTTTTGAAATTACTGAATGCGCGAGAGGAGATATCAAAACTTCTTGCACTGACGTATTCATTAGCTGCGCACTTTCAATACCACGAGATTCAACTGAACGCTCATTGTATTGATTTAACATTATTCTCTTTGTTGACTATTTACGCTTAGCAATACAAAAAAAAACTTGAAATATATAGTAGACTGTATCTTTGCAATGTGGAGCAAAAAACAGAATGAAAATAAAATTCAGACAGAAGTAACAATACCTAGTTGTAAAGATAAGAGTCTTTGATAAAATAGAACTTCACGATGTATCTTTATGACGTTGTAAAGCAGGCATCATGCATAAATTATTTTCAATTTTAAGAGATACATCTTGGCTTGGCTTTTTATAAAAAACTGAACGTATCCGTCGTATTTTATTATGCATTTGTTACACTTTGATAATAATACAATAATAGATTCGTAACTTCGGAACTTGAGATGATGTAATCAAAAGTTTAAATTTGAATCCATGTGCGCTATAGGTATGTGATCTAATACAGCAGTGTTGTAATTCGTTGAAACCCAACGTTAGATAGTTTACCAAAATTATTCAGCGAGCTAAAAGTGAAGTTGGAAGGAAATTCGATAAAGCGAAAAGCAGAAGAGCGGAAAGGGCGACAGAGAAAAATAGTTGGAGTAATCAAGTCAAAGACAAACAAGAAATTAAGCTAGAGCGCGAGAGAGTGAGAGAGAGAGAGAGCAGCCACTGAGCCAATAGCTTACACACACACACACAAGCTCGTGTATACGCGAGAGAGCGAGTCACATAGAGGTCGATCCGCCCTGGGATAATCTTTTTAGGACCGCTAATCGGGGATCGATTTTACCGTTTATACTCGCGCGCGCTCCTGCACCGCACACACAGACCACACACACACACACATAGAGAGACAAACACACACAGACTAGCGAGCACAGCCACCCACGTACGCGAGAGAGACACAGAGAGGCGAGTTAGCCCGGAAGGAAGTGACGTCACGCTGCGCCGACTCTCTCTCTCTCTCTCTCTCTTCGCTCTCTCTCCTCTCTATTTCCGATCGGAAGTGCAGGTCTCGCACTCGCTCGTCTGATAATTGAAGGTTCTTTGGCTCCGACGGCGTTTGTGAGAAGGCGAGAATGGAAGAGGGATAGAGTTCGCGAGCGACGCCGAAAATTAATCACCGCCCCCGACGCCGGGGCGCGCGAGGAAAATAAGGAACTTTCACTCTCCTGGATTTCCCCGGACTTTCTCACTCTCTCTCTCTCTCTTCTCTCTCTCTCTCTCTGGTTCACATACACAGTATATCTATATGTTTACCTCACATACGCCTTTACGTGCCGGACCGTTGATTTTCCTGTAATTTCATTTTCCTAATGAAATTGAAACTCTTTCTACGTAGGCGACGACGAAAGATGGCAAAAGGGATATATATATATATATATATGTATGGGAGGATGTACGTGAATGTGTGGCAAGAGGAGACGTGTGTGTATATCTGTGTACAGTTGGAAATCGAAGTGGACATTTTTCAAACTTAGCCATTCGCCCATCCACTGCCCGGATTCCCCACTGCACTCGACTGTCTGCTAGATCGGACGTGCGCACCTCCGGACGAGGCGATTTATCTAGTCATCGGGTTGACATTCGACGGCTGATAAGTTTGTAAATACGCGGTGGGACAGGATTCGCTTTTTTTTTGTTTCGTGCTGCGGTTCCACGCTCTCATGCGGTATGTCCGCAGTCACTATACTCTGTTGCGAAGTTTTGAAAAAAAAATGGGTACTCGGCACTGTTTTAAGGTGTGCGATAGTTGTTGCGCTTTCATTGTTTAATAGGAAGAAACTTTTGCTGACGTTTAAACGTTTATTATATTTCGTGAAACGATTTATTTCTCAATTTCCACATGAACGCAATTCTATACAAATTATTGGTGTGTATAAATAATTGTAGAATGATGTGCGTATTTAATTTATTTCAGTGTGTATTTTTATTATAAGAACGTAATAATTTTATTATAACTGCAGACAATATAAGTATTCATGAAATTACTTTGAAATTAACTCCGTGTCAAGCCCTTTAACAGAATTACCACTGAAATAAAGCTTTGTTCTTTACAAAGCTTTTAAGTTCATCAGCCCGCAACGATAATAATAATTATAGTCAGCAATAAGTGATAAGATCTCTTTATCCATTATTCTCAGAAACAAAACGTATATCAAATCGTATAATCTCTGCATTTATTCAAAGGTACTCTTACCTATTATGACTGATTTTCACTCCCATCAAAGTGAAAATTTACGCTTTAAAAATAAAAGACTTGATATTTAACTCTATATAAATTGTCGAGAAACGTTAGGTACAAAGGATTACACAAGCTAGACGGAAACGAATCAGCAATTCCATCCACCTTCGGTTATTCGATTCTCCGATTCCCTCTCATTCCTTATTTGGTGGCAGGCGTGAATCGGTGCGGCGCACTTGAAAGTCCAATGAAGCCTTCAATCATTGTTACACACGCGCTGTTACTCCCAGTGTTACAACCAAACCGCGCCACACCGCGGCGATATATACGCTTCGCCGGTGCACAGAGTGAACGAGAAAGAGCAAGAGAGAGAGAGATGGGATGGAATGGCTGTAGAAGCAGGAAAAGCCTCTGTGGGAGAGATGTAGAGAGAGAGAGAGAGAGAGAGAGAGAGAGAGAGAGAGTATGGGCCGATGACGGCGAGCAATCATTAAACTGCTGCTTGGCTAGGCGCACACAACGGCGTCCACGCGCGAACCGGCGCGGCGCGGCGGTGAGCTCGCCAATAATTCCTGATTATATCGCCCGCGCAGCAGCATCGCTCCTACAAACAACGATACGATGTTCGGTTGTAATACGGGACCAAGAGAAGAGCGACCTGCCGCCACCGCCGCGGCTTTCTGCGGGAATTTCAATAATCATGCTGCTCCCATGCGTTGTGTGATACGCGGCGGCCGTCGCCGCCGTGTTGCGATGCGAAAATGCGAAATTTTGGGGGTGAAACGGGAGGGAAAGGGAATAGGAACTGCACTGAGAATGCGACGCTGTGGTGAGGATGCATAATGGTGCCAAGTTGGGGTGGAGAGAGAGAGAGAGAGAGAGAGTGAGAGGACGCGCGCGAATGCTTCGGTATGCGTTTTCTGCTGCTGTGCCCGCGCGATGAGATTTCCGGAGGGCTTCTGGTTTTGAAAGGGATTCCTTGGGACTTTGTGGATTTGGCAGCTTTTCTTTCGATACTGATTGCGCGGAAAAGGGTACACATTGAATAAAAAGAGTTTGCTAAAAACTACACAGGTTCACAAAAAAGTACTCTGTGCTGGGGTTGAAAGCGCCTTATTTCCACGTATTATTTTGCCCTTCTAAATACGAATATGAGGAAAAATATGTGTTGACAAGATACGAAAAAGCGAATAAAAATCACGCTCTTTTTGCTTCAAATGTGATTTTTTTTTAAATAATTCTAATAATGGTGCATAAAAGCTCCTTTGATTAAAAAATAATCTACAATTTTGATAATGGCGGCTTACTATCTTAAAAATAAACTGTTTAACCCCTTGTTTCACTTCATTTTCGGGTTTAAGAGACCAAAATACACAAAGATAAGGTCGTCTGAATCGCAACACAGGTTACATTTATCGTTAACCTGTGTGCCTTCGAGAAAATTACTGCCAGTATAGTAATTCTCTCACTACCATGTGTCTAGTGAAGATTAATTATCTTGCTTCTATTGGTATTTTTTATCCATGGTAACTTTTCTTACTGAAGATATTGATAGAATATTATTTAGTATAAATTAAAGCAGAACCATGGATCGATTACTAAGTATTCAGTGATATAATGAACTTGCAACTTCGATTTTCGTAGCGGTATCGTGAAATGGAAGCTGGTAAGCAGACTAGTCGAGTATTTTTTATCTCCTTTAGTGGGTCTATAATTTTTCGAGGACATCAAGTGAATATTTTAATGACTACGTTTACGTGGCGCACAATCGTAAAGGAAATTTTTAATGAATGGGCTTGAATATCCCGGTAAAATCTGCAGAACACGAGCCTTTACAGAATAAGTGGAGTAAAAGTTGGAAAAGGGTATGTGTACATGAAGGTTTTATTTGATTAGTCATATATTAAGCATAAAAGCGAGATTTTCACTATACATCAATTTAATAATGTACAATGCAGGCTGTCATGATCTGTTTCGAGTATTCTTAAAGAACACAGACTAAAGATTCCCTGAAAAGTTCAAGCTGATCCTTTCTACAAACGTATACCACGTAAAGGTTGACGTTGAAATTTTTGTTTCATCGCTGCCAAGAATCACGTAATAAAAGAACTAAATATTTCCTGCGTGCCAAAAGTTTACCGAAGGATTTTATTTCAAATCAAAACAGGAGATAGAGCCTGAAATATCTGCGTATAAAAGAGAATAATTATACACAAGTCCTCCGAACGTCAATATTTCTTGTGTGCGAACTTGTGTACATCTTTCTTAACGCGCTATAAATCCTCGTAAAATATAACATTGCTTTATTGATCACTGTAATAAAGTCCGCATTCATCTTATATGCAGTCAAAGTCGTAAAATTGCCTAACGTCAGAACAATATATCTCGACACTGCGAATGCACGACTATACGATGTCTATCCAATGAACATCCAATGCTGCGAAGATGCGCACTCAAGCCTCCGAGCTAACCAAGTCAACGCGTTCACTTGAACAGTTGTGACATGGTTCCATTTATATTTACTGCAATACCGTCTGTTTCGTTGTAAATAAATAATAGTTTGGAGATTTTTAAGAAAAAAATATCAGCGGACCCATAAAAGGAAGCTCATAAAAACTCAGCTTTTCGACAGTTGAAATTTCCATTATTTCCATAAAGTAATTGAAGTTATCCATTGTGAAAGCAAGTTAGGACTTAATACAATTAATGATTAACGCAAACGAGTGGAAGCAAATTTAAAAGAAAAACGTTTGCTCCTCATCCCAACGCAGCAGCAGCAGTAGCAGCAGCTCGTATACTGCACGTACCCTCATCACCTCTTGATACAGGCGTATAGCGTCCCTCGGTTAAATAATGAGCGTAATCCGAGACGCGACGCAACGTAGGAGGAGGCGCTCGTCTCAACTCCCGTCGGCAGGTAGAAAATAATTATCGACTAGGAAGTATAACCCGTGAAACGGGGTCTCCCTCTCTCTCTCTCTCTCTCTCTCTCTCTCTCTCTCAAGCCTCCGCCAGCCTTCTCTCTCTTTCGAGCAATTAATTCGGCTCGCGTATGCGATACGTTCGACCATAATCTACTGTTTGACGCTAACGACATGTTGACTGACGGCCCTACGTGTGTGTCGAGGCTGCGGCCGTAGTTTCAGTTCCTCTGTGTATTAGCTCGCGCCGCCCCTGCCGCTGCGTCCTTCCCCTATACATGTGCACACGCGTATATATATATACACACAGGTGTATACGCGGCTGTTCGAGCCACCTGCAGCTGCGAGGTGGCGCTTTGACTAAGTGAGCTCCACGGACACGTAGAGAGAGAGAGAGAGCTGATAGTCGCAACCCCCGCCACCCCGGCGTTACGAATGACTTTAATGCCGAGTTATTAAGTGGGATTCGCAGCTTGTTTGCGCGAGCTTGAAAAATTTGTTTGCGCGCAACTTGCTGCTACTGCTGCTGCTGTTGCTGCTCGGCGAGCGATGAGAAAAAAAGTATGAAGTGCTGCTGCTGCTGCTGCTGCTGCTTCTGCTACCATCCGCCGTTATACGGGTATAGTATGTTTATACCTCAGAAACTGTGTGTGTACACTGCTGCTGCTGGTGCTGCCGTTTCGAGGAAGTGCAAGAAAAGTTGGCGATGGCTTGTAAGTTGACTGAAACTGAGCATTACCCTCTAGCTTCTATAAATATTTTCTCGTTTTACTTATACCTGAAAATGCTGATTTGAAATTCATAGTGCTGACTCGAAATTGTAATAGATAATGACTGATGAGTTTGGTAAAATATCGAAAATGATTGCTTGCTTTTGATGAAAAAAAAAACAAGTTAAGGTTTCGTATATTCAGCATAGACATCGAATCGACGCTGCTTATACACAAACTAACACCCACTAGTTAGCGGGGATTTTAGTTTGAAAATCTTTTTTAAAATTTACCATCTAGTCATTTGACTTGCCTCTTGGAAATCTATCTGGTTCGGTGAAACCGATAATAACTGTTAAAATTAACGAACTGATCAGTTTAAATAACGCGCTATTTATGGTAAAATTTACCACCACATCGAGTTTCTTAATACGCATGCAGATAACAGCTCCAGATATTAAGTAAAACCGCCTGTCAGGACCAACCAAAGATATTTTGATCAGATGTTTGATTTGCAACTGCGTTTGGTAAAAAAATTGTGCTAAACCATCGTTACGAATTATTCAATAACACGTTCAAGAGATTATCAAAATGGAGCATTGTACAATTTTTCAATGCTATTAACTTAATGATTTTTACTCAAGTTATCGTAAATAAACAAAAATCGAGTTTTTTTATTAACTTTTTTACTTATAACTATTTTTAGATTTTTAGATTTAGATTTTTTAAAACTTGCACATATAAGGCCTTTTTGATGTTTCAAAACAAACTTGTATAATATTATTTCAAAACTTTTTTTTTTGATCATCCCACAGCTTCGTTTTTTGAATAGCAAAAACTTACTATAATTTTCCAATTGCACAAAATACGAATCCGCTTATACGCGGGCAAAAAAATTGTTTTACATTTCTCCTTTGCTGGTAACGAACAAAAGAAAAACCGCAACCTTATAATGTTTTCACGGCACACAGCCATCAGTCACATTCGTCAAAGCAAACACAGGGTGTACATTTCCAATTTCACATTTCTGTCAACGCGAGCCTCGATACACACAACACGTATATATATATATACGTGCACTGCACACATAGAAGCATTGGCCTGATCGACAATAGGGCAAGCAACGTTTGTTTTCCAAATTAATTTCCAGCGAGTGAGAGAGGGCGACCTCGTGAGACTCAGAACCTCTACACACACACACACACACACACACACACACACAGGCACATAGACTTCCAGCTGGCGCGTGCGCGCATTCACATCAGACGCAGATATTCTCGGCCAGAGCAGCCCAGAGCCTTATCACCACAGCTCATTACACTTAGGCACACATCACGCGCACGCCTAGACAAATCAACACCGGCCGCTACGCAACGATTGGCAGTCGGGAATTTTTCAGCTCGTTGCATCGTTTTCTTCAAGCCCTCCTCCCCCGTCATCATTTTTTCCCCTCCTCGTGTATCCCTCATTATTGCACTCCGCAACCTGCGGCAGTAGCAGCGAAGAGGGAAATTCCGTAGAAGCGGCGGCGGTCCTCCAATCAGTATTTTCGCGCCGAGGCAGAAAGCCTTGCATTAACGAGTTCGCGCGTCTTGCGGCTTCCCTCGCGCACGTTTATAACTCGCTAACGTGCGCCTCAGAGTGGAAGCTCTTCATACCCCCACACACACACAGCCACACACACACACACACACACACACATATAT
>UELU01143765.1:0-26761 GCA_900490025.1 Megastigmus dorsalis | reverse complement strand
ATATATATATATATATATATGTACACAGCGGCAGAGTACACGTGCACACACACACGCGTTCTCACCGAAAAAGTAATCAAACTTTCCTCTCTCTTTTGCCGGCGTCGTCGGCGTCGTCGCTGCTATGGGCTCGGTTCTCTATGGATACGTGGAGTGCGCGAAGGGTGAGAGACCCGCCCGGCCTCGGCGCAAAACTGCATATTAAATAACCCGAAACCCTCGCGCGCAGTACCTCGTTTAGTTTCCACCCCGGCCATGCGCCCCCCCCCCCTCCTACAGTATTATTACCAAACTCTCGCGTATGTACGCGCGAAATACACAATACCTCGGCATGTGAGCCTCTCTGCGGGCTTGCTTTGCTACTCGTACCTCTATGTATGTACATGGTATTATGGTTCGCGTTGTATTAGTGCGGGGAGAGAAGGCAATTTTAAAGATGCGCCGTAGATTCGTTCGCTTTGCGTTCGGCAGACTATTCGAGTGTTGTGGGATAGCGAATGCCGGAACTGTATTATTACTTAAAGCGAATATTATACTTATGTTGATAAAGAAGATTTCGCGTAACGAGTATAGCCTGAACCGAAACCAGTATTCATCATATTCTAAACGTGCGGACTTATGCTCGTATACATCCTGAAGTGATATTGCAATCTAATTAGATAAAAGGAGAAGTTGACCAATTATCGCCTCGTCGCAACGCACCGAACTTTTCTAATTTTACAACAATTTGACAAAAGAGCATAACGCTATAGGTCTGGAGTCGTATACTATTTGATCAACTTGCCTGTACACTTCCAGCCGGTGATTGCTGGCAAGGTATATCCCAGATAGCTTTCATTGAATAACGACTCGCACCGAAAATTACCGCGTCCGCCTCTGCTATTACACAGCCCCATCGCCACGCAAGAAATTCAAAGACTGCATCCATTCAACTTTCGGAGCAGTGCAGCCGATATTCTCCATCCACCTATATCCATCCCCACCTAGACCCCTTACCCCTACACACGGAGTAAGTCTGTGTCGGTAATAGGAACACGAATTCGCGCGTAATATACAGGATTAAATGTAAATCGGGCAGCAGCAGCAGCAGTAGCAGCCTCGGCGTCGGCTGCCTCGCGACGCGTTGCGGGCTATATATCGATCTGAAATTGTAATGGCGGCAATTTCTTTCTGGCCCTGTCAGCTCCCACTTACTGGAAAGCCCATTTATCCGGGCGACTGCGCTGTGCTGCCCTATCGCTGATAACTACCTCTATCTCTCTCTTTCTCTCTCCCTCTCTCTCCCTCTCTCTCCCTCTCTCTCCCTCTTTGTCTCAACCCCCGCAGCGAGGATATCCCGCCGAATATAAATCTAATTGCGCTACACGCCAACACCTACTATATTATACATGTATACATGTATTCGCGAAAGCGCACGACCCTGCGGCGACTAAGCATCATAAGCGCGTATATGCGTGTAGTTTGTTTACTTGTGCACATGATACGCACAACTGTCTGCGTTTGTGTGTGTATCCAGCCAATCCGTGGAAGAGAGAGGATCACGCGCCAACGCGATGTTTGCACTGCAACTTACACGCGCGATCAAAAATAGAAAGAGAGAGAGAGAGAGAGAGAGAGAGAGAGAGAGAGAGAGAGAGAGAGAGAGAGTGGGAGTAGTGAGTTAGGGGTGAGTGGGAAAGAGATAGGCGGAGCGCGACGCTTATCGGAGCGATTCGGTTAATTGCTACCGAGTGCGCCGCCGACGCCAGAATCCCAATGTTTGCCCCCTGCTATCCTCTTTTCTCTTCTCGCGAGAAGGATCGTATATATACCTACTACTATCCCACCAGCACTGCCAACCCCATCACTCGTCCATGTGCCTTTTACCGATGTGCCTCTTCCGAGGCTGCTGATGCCGCTGCTACTTCGCCTTCGTCTTGGCTCACGACTCTGAGCTCCTCTGCGGCTGTTCGCGGCCACTCTTCCCTGCTTTTCGATCTTTTCTTTTAGCCGAGCTGCTTGCTGCTGCCGCTGCTTCTTCTTCTTCTTCTTCTTCTTCTTCTTCTTGGCCTTTTATTTCTTTTTTAGGAAAATGGTATACATAGCGACGTTGGCTCGGCGAGGCTGCTTGCTGTTGGTTCAGTGAAAACTATGATTATCAACTTTGTAGAAGTTACTTTTTCTTTCCTTTTTTTTTTCATTTTTTCGCAACACACTTTTTCAAGGAAAGTTTTCTCGACAATTTAAAACGCAGTTAAATCAGTTTTGATAAATAAATATACTTCGACATTTTTTTAAGAGATTTTTTTTAAAACGAATCTTATATTGTTGATTTTAGAAGGTTATTTCAGATGGTCCAGGATGCATCATGTAAATTGCAGTCTAGAATCTGCTATCTTACGCTTGTCGAGGGATTATATGCGATAAGTGAATATGTTTATGTGCGCGCGGTGTAAGAGGGCCGCGGCAAAGTGAAAATCGCTTCTTACCTGGTGGCGGTGCGGGGCAAATTTGTATTTGCCGGATTTTGCGAAATTATGTAAATTTCCCTCACACGCGTATGTAATATATATGAGTTTGCGTTGAACCGGAGGCCATATTAATTATGTTACGTAACGATTGTTAGAAGTAGTTTCCGCGAGCTAGGGTTTCGCAGAGCTTTGTGAAATTAGCGGATTAAAGGTGGGAGATTTGTCGGAGAAATTAATTAGGTTCGCGCGCGTGAATTTGTGTTTGCGTGGCGGCGGCGGCGGCAGCGGTACGAGGAGGCTGCTCCCGGCGAAGAAAGAAAAGTTGGAGATAAAGGGAGGAGGTTCGAGGTGGAAAAAAAGGCTCGTATAACTCGTAAGGTCGAGGTCGAACGGACAATTTTCGTATTGCCTGAAGGATGTCCGTCTATTCAACTGCTTCTGCGCACACCTTTCAGAAGCTCCAAGTAACTTCTTTCGCTTGACTTACTTTCTCTTCACTTTTTTCTCGCCCTTTTTTTAAGAGCAATTTTTTTTCCTTTTTGGTGATTTTTTGTAAGGCGTTGACTCTGCCAAAGCTTTTCGAGATCCTTTGAGGAGCAGAATTGAAGGAATTGTCTGGAAAAATCGTCTCGAGCAATCCTTGTCGAGATTTCTCTGGGTAAGAGAACCGTTATTTCATCGTTTTGAATTGAGCAAATCTTTGGAGTCACCGAGTAAAGAAAAAATATTGTAATTTCCGGACAGGCCAAGTAAAATATTTACTCTAAAAATAATGTGATTCCCTTCGCTAAGAAAACTCGCCGAGATAAAACGATGAGATGCATTTTATCGCGGTTGCTTCTTACTTTCATCACAACTACGTCTTCAATTACAAAATTAATTTTTTCATTCAAATGCTTAAACATTTGGGTCATTTTTAAATATTAGTTTAAAGCAGATAAGGGGTGATGACTATAAATTATAAATCTGTTGTTATAAAATATATATATATATATATATATATTGCAATTTTCCACAACTGTTTAAGCTCGCAAATTGCCTTTGCATTTCAGCAATCCGATAAAATATATAATCACTTTCTTGGCCGATTACTCTTTATCAATACTTAATGCTCGAATCGACTCTTATCCGTTAGCACATCAATATCCCCGCAAAAAGCCCCCCCGTCCGTTAATATCGAGCTGAAAAATTAGCTAATTGAATCGAGCCTATACGCCCAGGCATGGCGCGTGGTTGGGCTTTGCCATAAGTGAAAAGCTTTCGGGAGAAGAAAAAGCGCCGATAAGAGAGCATGAATGAATGTGTCTAATAAAAAGAGCAAAAGGGTGGGCGCGACACGAGAGATGGCTGAGGAGGGCGTAGGAGAGGAAAAAAATGCGCACGGGACTGGGTCTCGACCGGGCTTCCCGCACCGAGTAAAAGGAGATCGGCAAGGAAGAGACCTTGACATATTGCCTCGTCGCGTATGCTGAACGACGTTGTCATGTGAAAAAAGGAAAACTAGAACGAGAGAGAGAGAGAGAGAGAGAGAGAGAACACAGAGAGAGTGTGGAGGAAAAAAGAAGAAGAAGGAGCGGCGGCGCCACGCGGCTTTGGGAAAATTGATTGTAAAAAAAAGCTTTAAGCTCTCGAAGGTATCAGGGGAGATAAATTATGCAGCGCGGCGTCGGCGCGGAGAAAAATTTTTGAAAATTGTTTACTCAGAAATTCGATAATCTCCAGGCACGAGAGCGAGAAAACTTTGTTTTCACCTGTAATGCTTGTTTTATGCTAATAATTAAGATGAGAATTTCAGCGTCGGGATAATGTTTTAACCAATATCGTGATTAACGAAAAGTTATATACGTAGCAGTCGTTATACCTAAAAGGAATTCAGTTTTTTATTCGTGTAATTTCTAAAGTTTAGGGGTCCAATACAATTATGCTGACTATGAAACAAATCAATTTGAGGAAAAAACAGCTGTATTAAACGATTAAATAAAACCCGTCGTACGGAGAAACGAACATAGCACTGATATATTATTTTTAAATCTGAAAATCTTTTTTCGATCAAAAAGACGGCGGAAACTAATAAATGCACCAATCGAAGCGTATAATTATTAAAAAAAGAAACACTTTTTCCGATACATATATATATATATACGTAAGCCCGCGTATTATATATAATCGCTGTTTACATATTCATACGAATCTAATTACGATGTAAACGCGAAGCATTATATATCAGCGCAATCTATCCATATTTAAACACATAATATATAAATTTCTAAAAAGGATCAGTTGTTAAAAAAGAAAAAAAGAAAAAAAGAACGTCAGCGCTTTACGATTAATATAAAACGAAAAATTATACCTGTGCGCGAGAGGAGGCAGCAGCAGTAGCAGCAGCAGGCCGAAAGTATCGGGCGAGGAGGCCAACGGTATAACATTCTGACTCGGTGGTCCGGAAAACACGAAAAACTGTTAAACGAGTTAAAAAGTGCATTCATGAAGCCGAAACCGGCCTCGGACCCGAGGAAGCGGAATAAAACTTTTAATTCACTGGTTATTTGGGACACGCTCAGCCGCACACAACTCTTATTTATATCACCCTTGAAATGTGCGTGCGTGCGAGGGATAGTGTATGTGTGTGTGTCGCTCCTACCCAGCCCCCTCCCCCATCCCCTATGAATCTTTAACGCTAGTCCGCGCTTCTGCCCGGATAACAACACCGACATCATAGATGAATTACGTAGCCTGGTTCGCTCTTGCTTTCTCTCTCTGCTGTATGTTCCATTAATATTTATACGCGAGTACGCGCCGTATTGTTTCTTTAACTGTTTATATCCCTGCCAAAAGCCTGGCATATCACTTATTTATATTTCAAGAGGTAGAATCACGCTCACATATATATACGCGCACTGCACCACGCTGCAGCTTGCCTGTCAGACTGATGAAGTGAGGAAAAATTCCCCGATACACGCACCTGGGGCCTTTTTGAAAATTTGTCATACTCGCCCCTTCCGGCTTGACAGATTGGAATTTTCTCTCTCTCTCTCTCTCTCTCCCTCTCTCTCTCTGTGTATATGTGTTGCTTAGATGAATGAAACACCGCAAAAAATGTTTGATTTCGCGCCCGGTGCTTGGAAAAATCCCGAATACAAAAGGATCATTTTTTAGATGCTTGAATTGATGAGGGAGCAGTAGTCTGTCTGGCTGCCTGCGTGCCCGTAGTTTTATCCTATTGAAATTCTTTGGAAAGCCTGATGGGTGGGATATCGGGATCAGCCACCGCGCGCAACTATATAGGAAGGAACTCTGCGGATGAATGCGAATGAAGCCATCGCCAGGGTATAGATCAAAGTATTCCGAGTTGAAAATAATTTGTAATTTTCAAGTGCCGAGAGGTTTCGAGGTGAACGAGTGCAGTGGGGTTGGTGCACGCCTCGTTCTATATAATTAACCTCAGAGAGTGGAGAATTTCGTGAATGCGGGAGACTGATACCCGTGGGAGGTATAGGATTTCTGACCCCGAGAGGAAACCCGCGGCGTCGATCTAAGAAGACCCGACCTCCCGTACACCCCGCGCCAAGAGATACCAAATTGTTATTTATGAAGTAGTTTGTGAACTTGCGCGAACTCGGTAATAAACATTGCGGTACAGGTATTTCTTTAAGCTCTCCTGTAAAATTTTCAATAACCATTAGAGAGAATTACGTCGGGTTTGTACACAAAAACGCGCATGGTCAACGTTTGCGTGCGCGCACTATACAAAGGGAGAGGAGAAAAGACCGTGCGTATATACAAACATGGGAAAATTAAAAGTACTAAACCCTTTTACGCTCTATCAAGAATACCGGATCAAACTTTAATTTGAATTTCAATTAGCGTCCCTTTAAACGCAAAACTTAATTCCGCAAGTTTAAACTAAAATTTCTAACCTCTGCTAAAAGCCTCTCGCTCCGCATAGCGGACTTGTTACAACACGGCAAAGTTTACCACCCACCATCATTTAAAACTTTTGACTCCCCACTCTCTCTTCTCTCTCTCTCACACTCTCTCTTCTCTCTCTCACACTCTCTCTTCTCTCTCTCACACACTCTTGCTCTCTCTCGCTCTCTCCTTTCTGCCTCAAAAAGAAAGAAATCTGAAGAGAGCAAAAAACAGTCCACAATAACAACCAACCGCAATTCAAGGTAAACTAAAACAATAAAAAAAGAAAGGGGGATAGAGAAAGAAAAGTAGAAAAGAAATCTCGTTCGAGCGCAAATGGAAAGTAATCAAAGCGCCATAAAATTAACATAGCCTCTACCCTCTCTCGCAGCAGTGGCTGCTGTCATTAGTGAGAGAAGGAGAGAGAGAGAGAGAGAGAGAGAGAGAGAGAGAGAGAGAGAGTCAGAAGGCACACGCGCAACGACGGTATAGCGAAACCCTCCGGAAATCATACGCTTCCCGTAGGAGCATTCATTAAGATGAATATCATTGATATTGTTATCGCACAGTACGGAAGAAGAGAAATAGAGAGAGGGAGAGAAGAGAGAGAAAGCACCAAACCCCCTCCGAAGAGATAGACCGAAGAAAGGCAGTAACGGGGAGAAAGTTGCTTCAAGGGGTGGACTATATATATATGTGTGTGAGTGTGTGTGTGTGTGGTGGAATAAACGGCGCGGGCGGAAGTCACGGAAAACGGGGCCTCGGACCGGTTCCATGTCGTAACGGAAATTTCAAGGAGCTTCCGCCTCGCAAGGCCTACCAATCTTTACGAGATTTTAAGCGGATGATATATTCCTACATATCGCGCACGTCAGAATATCTGTTTATTTAGATATGCCGATTGACGTTTCATTTGATTATGAATTATCGTATTAATGACTAGAATCTTTATCATCGAGCACCAGAAGTTTGCAAGGTTTTGTTAACAGAAAAGGGAGGGAAATTTTTTAAAACTTTTATCGAAGTTTCTTGATTAAGTATTATGTACACAGTTTTTTCAAGTTTCTCAAAATATCGAATAAGATGTAACGGTAAATATTCGCGGAAGAAGTTTAATGACTTTCGAGAAATTGGTATTGCAAAAGTTGAGATTCGTACCGTACGTATCTTATACCTTATTAATTAAACGGAAAAAAGTAGAAAAAAGTGTACGGAGAATAAATTGCAAATCACGATAAAACACAATTCACCCCATTAAACTCAACTGTAACAATTCTCGCTATAAGATTGGAGTATAAAAATTGCGTTGTTACGTCGTTAATTTTTATACGCTAAATATGCGTGTGGTGCAAACATATTAAACAGAGACGGTTATTTTTATCATGCAGCCACTGTAAAAATTTATACGTCCAACTTATAGAGTCGATCAGCTGCTCGATAATGTCTCCAGTTATAAAAAAAAAAAATTTTATTTAACCACATTCAAGGTTTACCATCAAGAATATCGTTAAGTAACGACGCCGCACTGTGTTAAATAAAAATGAGTGTACGCGATTTATTTACTTCGTCGTACAGCCAATGCATTAAAGATCATTCCTTGCCCCCTTTCGCCATTTGCATATCATCTGCGGCTAACACAGACGGGGCCGACATTAACTTCTACTCGCATTAACTTTCAAACCAAAGTAATTCGCATTCGGAGCGTACACAAACAAAACGACTTTTTCTTTAGCTGTATATAACGCTTAGAGAAAAATATTCTCGGTTCGCTTGAAATTTGCTTAAGTGTGCGTCCGCGCATAAATTTAGTCGGATGATTGGAATTTAGAGGGAGAGGGAGAGAGAGAGAGAGACTTGAAATTTAGATGCATTAGTCGAGAGCGCGACTTTCTGCCCGCTCCGCGTATACACATTTATGAATTTCCTGGGCCGCGCGCGGTGAGATACACAGGGGCTCTTGTTGACGTATACAGGCGCGTCGTCGGAGTAAACAAGTATGCGCGCATTATAGCGTATGGAATTTCGCAGCACAGCCGCGCTCCTGCATTATGGCAAAATTTATTCACTCATCAGCTGCGATATAATTTAGCTCTGAATTTTATTGTGAATTTTACTGGAAAATAGAAAATTTCGTTGAGAGCACGAGCGCGCGGCGCGCATCCCCGCACCAACGATGTCTTTAAAAGAAGAACAAAAATGCATATACATGTAAGATCAGAGCTGCGAGCTTTCGTAGCCGGTGGCGGCCCTGCAAACATCCTCTCTTTCAAGCTTCCTCGAACAATTACAAAAGTAAGAAGAGGTTATTAAGAAGCTCGAGCCTTTGCCCCTGTGTTTTCCAACCTGTACAATGGATTTTTAATTAAGATGAAACGGTCTGTCTTGAGCGCGTCTGTGCACGCTCGCACGTACAAACCTCCCTTTCTATTTCGTTCATTGAAAAGTAAACAATTTTTATCGCGCTCCGAGTTAATTAAAACTAAACAAACGCGCAAACAGATTAATAAAAACGTGTATACGCGAAATTAAGCCAGCCCCATGGGGCATCAGCTCAACAAACGCAGTATGTACATTAAGAATAAGCAATCGATGATGCAGATAAATGCGCATGCACAATACAAACGCATTGCTCAAAATACACAGAGGCGCGTGTAATGTGCGTTCGTTGAAATGCACGTTTAAATTATAAATGTGGAGCTCTTAAAGTGTGGGTCTGCGTATATATATATATATATTTGTGTATGCAGTGAGTTGGGCGTAAAGCGAAGCAAAATATTTGAAATCAATGCGATCGCAGCAGGGGTCAGCGTGGGAAACAAAAGGAAAATCCAAAGGTTCTACGACCACATTTGCCGTTTGGCCGGTAGGTAGGAAAGGCATTAGGAAAAAAGAAAGAAGGCAAATTCGGCTCTCAATGAAGCTGGAACGTGCGATAATTTTTCATTAAACCACGGCGAGTCGTTCCCTGGAAAACGGTACACGTGAGCTCATACTGAAACTCCGATTACTGCAGTAGTGGAAAATCGTAGCCGGAGAGAGAAAGAGAGAGAGTAACGGGAGCATTCGCCATATATAGCTTAGCGGAAAGAAAGAAAAAAAAGGAAGAGAGAGAGAGAATGAAGAAAAGAAAACGAGAGCCGGCTAACCAAAAGGCAGCAGGGGTAGAAACGAAATGGCTGGGGCCAGGGGAGCAAGCCCGGGTCATCTCTCGACAGACTGTGGTGTGTGTGTGTGTGTGTGTGTGTGTGTGTGGTGCGGTATAAGAGTGTCTTTATGTACGTGTACGAAAGCCAACGGGTTCTAAAACGCTCCCTTTTTCCGCGCGTCTCCTCCATATAAAGCTGGCCTCTCTCCCGCCTGCCGCATTTATGCTATAACTAAGTTCAGTGCGGGGAAAAAGAGAGAGGCAAGACGCGGCATATTAAAGCCCTTTGAAGCGCGACTGGGCGTAACTTTTTAATAAAAGGAACGAATTCGCAGAATTAAAGAGTCGCTTTGGACGGGCGGGCTATTTTATTTATTTAGATGTTGTCGCCGCGTTCGAGGACTTGTGTCATTATCCCCATCGACTGGAAAGCCCTTTAGGTATTGATGATGGCAATAAAAAGTTCATGATTTATAGTGTAAAAGATCTTTTTGATTTTACTAAACTCACTTTATTTATTTTTTTTTTTTATAAAATTAGTATAAAGCATTGATAACAAACAGATAAGAGTTCGTAAAATTTACAATGATCGTATTAGTAGTAAAAATTCATCAAAAAAATTTAAAAAGATTTCCTAGAAATGTTTTCTCATGCAGAGTATCGAAGAACGAGAATATTAGTTTTGAATACTGTCAGCAACATTGGAAGTAGATTACCAATTCCCATCTCTTTGAACGAAAAAAATCTTTAAAATTTTGAGTTGGAAAATCCTATCTCACAAATACCAATTTTAAAAACTTTTGGTTCAGTGATATAATATACAGTATTACATCACTATGCTATATTATACGAATAATGTTATACATGTTTCTTTACAAATTTAATGAATTCTTATGAATGCATTCAAACAAATAAATCGTCTCTAAGTATGTAAATATTTATTCTATAAATGACTTTATTTTCATTTCAAATGGTTAAAAGACTAATTTAATCGATTTTGCTTCTTTTGAACTAAAGTGGCATTTACCCTAATCGTCGACATTTTTCTATTCCTCCATTGTTTATCGGATGCCATTCTTCGAAACTCATTATAACAGATATTAAAAACCATTAATACAGAACAAATGTGGAACTGAATATTGAGAACAATTATAGCGGTAAGTACGTACTTTTATCAGAATTCGATATCTTGAAAAGAAGTGCGGCCTATCGCTTTTGCTCAATTCGTTGATAAGGAAGCAGAATACTGATGATATAAATTACCAATGATTGCCAATCATAATGTCTTTTCCATACTCTATATATATATATATATTTAAAAAACATTTACTTAAATAAAGATCTTAGTATCTCATAAATGATGATATGAAGAAAACTCATTAAAAATCAATAACAATTATTTGACTCCGAATAAGGTATATATTACCAATTTTAAATCAGACGGTGGAACATCATTCAAAATATGCGAGTTAACATATTATTCACTATTTCAACATTACAAAAAGTAGAATAATTATCTGTAATAACTTTGATAGGAAAAAGAAACTTTTATATTTAATAATAATATAAGCAACTAAAAAATTCATTTCGAGAAGTTATTTCGATAAGAGAATCCACGAAATTCAGGACGGATTCAACTGTTTTCTTACGTATCTGATATTTAATAATAATATAAGCATCAGCTAAAAAATTCATTTCAAGAAGTTATTTCGATGAGAGAATCCACGAAATCCAGGACGGATTCAACTCTGTTTTCTTACGTAACTGATTATTGGATTTCAAAATTAAATATGCATTATCATGACCCAGTTTTGATCCAAAATGAGCAGGAACCTTAAATTAATTCAGCTACACTTTTAAAAAAAATGTATTTAAGCTGAAGAATTATTCATTCTTTTTCAAATAGTTGAATACTCCAGATATGATATGAATATAAAGCTTAACGAAAGCATTGATCTTTGAGCTTGCACTTCCCGACCAATCCATGACATTATAATATTGCTCCAATGAGTCATTCCTTTATTAATACCAATATATTCTTACTGACGCTTTTCTCTAAATAAACAATATTTTTCTTCGTTCTGAATTTTAACGATAAAGTAATACAGTTAAGCTTTCAGTGAAACGGAAACTTCATAAACATATAGAATGACGATATATATATATCTTCTATTTCAATAAGAAATTTTCCTAGCATACAAATTATTTAATTAACAAAAAACCGTTATCGGAATTTATAAATTTATTTCATTTTTACTAATTGCATTTTGGAAAGTTAGTTTAATTTTTAATTTTATAGGTATTAGAATATTGCTATTAACCAGTTATACCAAAGATATACGATTTTTTAAATTCATTTCCAATAATTTAATTCTCTAGCATTAATGGATAAATCCATTCAAAACTAACTTGCACGAATTTCAGAACCTATAAACTATCATCAATACAATTATGTCAGTCTTATACGACACTGCAGCAAATATTATATATTAAAAGAAGCTTAAGCACAAGCAGTGAAAACGAGTAAAACGGTTTCTGTCGAGTAGAATCGAATCGGGATTACCGTCAGCTCGCAGCTCCTCTCCCGTTCTAGTCTCTATGAGCAGCCCTTTACCGATGCGCCGTCACAAAAGCTCGCGGGCACCGCGCGGCGAGCGCATGCAGAAGGATAAGAGTTTATTAATGTCGCGGCCTGCGCAGCCCAGAGCCCAGAGGTAGCAGGCATTCGTGATGCCAGCAGGCAACGCGCCGACGGGATTAATGCGGCGCTTGCTTCTCGTTTACGAGATTACCCCCTCAAAGCCTCTCTCTCTCCCTCTCACCCGCTCGTCTGGTCCAGGATTTAATGCCTCGGCAGCTACAAGCGAAACAGCCCGCCACTAGAGGGAAACATCGTCGAACGTACCCTCCACTACGTGGCTTCTGCTGCTGCTGCCGTCGCTATTTTGGATCCAGGGGAAAGACGCGTGTGCGTTGTGGGGACAGATGAGGACAGTTTATGCGTGTGCGTGAGCCGAGCGCACGTGTGTGCGAGGAAGAGAGAGAGAAAGAGAGAAAAAAGAAATGAAATGGAAAGTAGTGAGAATTTAACTCTAATTGATGTCATAATGAGTTCAACATACGGAAACTAGAGGATGTATTACGAGTGCGATGTTGTTGTATTTTTGTCGCGCAAAAGCTGTTTTCGAGTCGACACTCCAGCTGATAAGCTTTGTACTGGTCTTTATTTAGGTCGCTGTAAGTGTTGAGGCGACTATTTTTTTGTACAAGAATTACTCGCGCGGGAGCTTCGAACTGCAAAACTCAATTCTTCGCGTTATTGTGCAGCTCAAAGTTATTTGAGAAATTTTCACCAACGGTCGATACTTTGACCGCGGTAAGCGAGCTTTCGGCATCCGATTTTCGTCCCTCTTCCGCTTTTTTTCCTACGTATGCGCTTAACGTTATTTATAAGCTCGCGAAACTCGTATTTTTTTTCGAATAAAGGACAAAAAAGACGCGCGAGACCGCTCACCTAGATAAAAGTGAGCTAGTTTTTCATTTTTTAAACGGTTTAGTACACTTTTTTGCTGCATGTGTAGATGGTAGTGGCAGGATATAGTTTATGGCGCCGATAATTTTTCGTCCACTCTATATATGTGCTGGTTTAAAGATCAGAGCTGCTAGTCGAGAATACCTTGATTTTTATTAAAGTTGGAAATTTCATGATACGTAATCGGAATGATTTTAATTACATATTCATACCGAAAATGGTGAGTTATAAGTAATGGAATTATAAAGTCATTAGAATTACTTTAATAATATCAAATGTATATCGAGTGTTCTATAATAAGAATATTATATTGTCAAAGACACTGCAGTTACATATCTAAAGCGGAAATAGATATTCTCAAAGTCTATTTTGTTCTGAGATCATCAGAATAGCTTAGATTCAATTACAAATCCCCTTTTCCCAACCTATCAAATATATTTTACTAACCGTGAAGTAGGAGATCATTGTATTACTACGAGCCACCAGGTGGTAATTAATTACTATGCAATCGTACACGGAGAAAAATTTTTCATGAAAAAGTACAATAAAGTTCAAGAAAAATTAATATTTTAGTATACTAAAATGGAGACAGATTTGATTTCTAGTAAAAATTGCTACAGAAAACAGTAAAATTAAAATAAAGAAAATTTTAACACTTATGTTATGATATTTTTTCCATATACGGTAGTAATTTTTAACATTTTCTGTATTAATATTTTTTTTCGAGGCACACTATAAAATAAATATTTATTTAAAAAGAGTTATTTGAGTTTAATCTGATTTCTTTCATAAACTACTTATGAGATTTCTGAGGTGTTGTTGAGTTTTTAACAATTTAACATTTGTGTTAATATTTTTGTTTTAGATAATATTTTGCTCGCCTACTTTATACCCTAAAACTATATAGTTAATGAACGTTAACGCAGAATTAATCACAATCGCCGTTGTGATAGAGATTATCCAAATCGTTCTGCTATAGTAACCGGCCATTCTTTTTAACCCTTGCGACTTTAAAAACCGCCATCTAGTAATAAAAAGAGCATGCGGCATAGCGTAGATAAGTAGAAAAATTCGATTATAAAACATTATTTAATAAAATAATAATATGAAACCATGAATGAGATTATAAATAAAAAATTAGATAATATAATATCAGATTTTATTTTTAAATTGAAGAAATGGAAACTAAGTCAATATCCCTTAACCTTATGATTTACTATGAATAGGCTCACATATTACTGCGAACTACATAAAGTGCTCATATTAAATGCACGCAAAATTACTTTACATATATCTAGTCCGTATTCGTAAAAATATATAAATAATACTTTCGTACTATTAACGAATGAATTTTCTCAGAATGCGGTATATACCGTCGATTCACAATGTGCTCAATTAAAACAAAGCAATGTCACGATGAAGTTAGTATAAAATAAGATCACGTGACATAAATAAAATTTTTAAATAAATTTGAGTAATATTTACATTAATTTTGATTAAAATTTACAAAAACCGTATTTCATTTTTCATGCTTACAATTTTTACTATTACATATTATTGTAATTTTTAATATCATTAGTGTAAGTTTAGTATAGATATATCAATTATTCTATATAAATCAAGTCTGTTCCTTGACTACTACGGAATATAGTAATTATTCATGAAACTGTTTTCTCCGTGTACAGTAGCAAATAGTTGAGACTGCAAAGCCCCGAGTCCGGACTACTTGAATTCATGATCTAACATAATGAGCCCAAACCGATAGTTGAATGAAGCACTTCGAGGGGGGCAAGGCCAGCTTCTTCGGAATTGTTCGTGCATGGTCAATTAGAGCATTTTCCAGCCGCACGTCAATGGGTACATAACACTTGAGGGGAGACGAGTCTGTCAGCGACCGCAGTAGCCTACAGCTGATTACGCAATACACACAATCCTTTACCAGTTGGCAAGACTAAGGGTAACTTGGAACAGCGTGGAAGAGCGCACACACACACGTAGCACCGCAGCTTTGCGGTCGAGCATTGTTAAGATGGTGGAGGGAGAGAGAGGAGTGGAGAGAAGGACGCTTTATTATGTACCCAGAGAGACGCGTTCTGTCTCCCTCTCTGTGTTGCTGCGGATGTACGTAGCCAAGGACGAAGGGGTGAGTACCCTCTTCGGTAATATACTAGCTACGGTAGTCTGAGGACACCGCGGATATACCTGGCACTTGTAACGCCTTGCAGCGGGAAAGAGCAAGACCAGCCCTGAGACTGATGTAACGTAAGCATTCCTACAAACTCTCGTGATCTTCAGACTAGACGAAAGTTACGATTAATGCTAATTAGTATTGTACCGCGTAAAAATTAACATAGGGATTGATGGTCGAGTTGAGCTGAAGGCAAGTATTCTACAGAGCATATTACAAACTGCCAAAATGAGCATTCTTACCATATTTCAAATAGACATTTAAGGTTTTGGTTGTCATGTCGCACACGGCATAAAAATTTATTAATTTTCATAATTAAAATTTTTCAATATAACATTTAATATGCATATAGAATATGAATTTCTGAATTCTCTGTATGTATGTAATATATGATTTTCATTAGTATTTAAGGTTGCGAAAGTTAATATTTTCGTAATTCTAACTCAATAGATACAAATTATATTACTTTTATTAAATTTTAATGTACTTATATTAAACTAATTTATATTGTTAATTACCCATGTAAAAGCGTTCGCCAATGATTCGAGAACCGTTGACTAATTTTAGTAAGGTTGGTCAGTGGTTTTACCAACCGTTCGCCAACAGACTACCATATTTTAAAAGTCAAAAAACACTTAATATTAATTAACCAAGCTGTATATAAAGTATTTTTAATTGTATATTATATAAATTATTATATAATCAAATAAAAAGTCGTTATATATGCAAAATTACATACTTTACTTCTTAAATTGATATGTCAAACATGTAAACATAATTTGAATTTGAAGTTAAGTGTAATAAATTGATCTTTTAGTTTACTATCATAAGATTTAATTTACTTTACGAATTAAAAAAATTAACTATATAATAATTTCTTATCTTACTTTGAATCACTAATCGAGCAACCACAGCAGTAAGTAGGTATTGGTCAACGTCATTGGCGAACTATTGATGAGCAGAATATCTATGGTTGTCAATTGTAAATTGTTGTAATATATGTTGTAATATTAAAATATAAATGGTTGATTACCGGAAACCGATCAGTCACTGGCATACCCATCCTATATATGTAAGAAATTTTTTTTTAACGCTTTACTCCTAAATTTCAGTATTGGAATTGGAACGTAGATATCTTGAAAATTTTCGAAGATTACAGTCTGCGATCGCGTCACAATTACAGTATTGTAATATTTTTCTGTCGGACTATTTCCTATAATACATCTCAATATTTTTCTATCACTGCCAATGTTTGAACAACCAAATTATTCATATTCATTATAAAGAAACCATAATTTTCTAACGAGCTTTCGCCTCAATTTCTCACGTCATTCTCCATGTGATTAAGATCTGCGTGTCAAGATGCAGTCTCGATGTACCAAAATCAAGAGGATTGTCTTTGAACGTTACATGAGCATCGCTCGCGTATGTTAGTAGATGCATATATATGTATTTGTGTTTATGTCTATATCGGTCGTAGTGTAAAAGCCGTGTTAAGTAGTTCTCGTCTTAGTCGAGTATCAACTGGTTCAGACAACAATCGTAGATGTAGCTGAGTTTCTAGAAGTGCTTATTGTTGTTAGCTTGTCAAGTTTCGAGATGAAGGAGTTAAGATTAACTTTATATTTCTTTCATTTTTAAAGGTACGTTTTCGGTAAAATTTTTGAAACTAGATAAACAATTAAGCATCATTTAACCTTTAACCGATTACTTTTTAATTCATGAAAAACCCTTCTTTCTTTTGCAATGTAAATATTATCACGATAATTGTTTGGTAGGATTTATGAAGAAGTTTTACTCAATGCTTTCATGGTATTTCTTTTCTATTCCATCTTCTTTAATCTATATATTTTTCCTCAAATAGAAATGTCGGATTCCTATCAGTACAGAGGATAAATGTAACAGAAAAAAGAATATCCTATATAAATTATATTTTGGAAGTAATTCTTTTCGTATACAGAAATCGAATTGTGTGTGCGTCCAAATAAAGTTAGTTCCTTCCACTTTGTTCAACTAAATATAAAACTTGTTCTGGGCACCTCAAAATTCGTCTACTTATTCTTAGCCTTCGAACAATAAACTTGTACATCCATAATTTGTGAGAACCAAAGCCAAAGTCATTCATTCCAACTACACTATTTCAGCTTTTGCTGTAGATAAGAATAATCTTTTACTTACGGAAAAATTGAGTCGTTCAGTTTTATCCTCGGGAGTTAAATTATTTGCTTAGGGTCCAGCCTGTAAACTCCCTAGGATTTAAGGAAAAAAGAGCGAGAATGCTCATTCAAAATTCTCTCCCTGCCATGAGAGAAACGCGTCAGAAAAGACGGCGGTGCATTTATGCAATATTTGCTTGCGCGTATCTTATTTTAAATGAATAGCAAACTAAGGTGAGCTTGCTTATATATTCATAAAACCGACTGGCACGTGTACACGTTTTCGTAGTTTTCCGTCGCCGACGCAACCGTGGCGCTCGTATAGCCGCTCCATACTACAATGCAACGCGTTGTGTTTGCGCACACATATGGTCTGTTGGCCCGTACAAATAACGTGGAAAGTGCGCGAGTGTGAATAAAATAAAATTTTTAATTTTTACTATTCATGGCACTGGTAATTATTCTGAAAATTATTACAACTAATATCTCCCGTACGCTTAAGTTTAATGCTCCACCGGGTACTCGGTAAAATTGTATTCGTCGCTAAACGAGAAATTTCGGTGCTAAAGCACGAATATATATATGTATTTCCAGTTAGTAACTACGTTGTACAGTGATAAGCACTTTGACGATATTTATTCTTTTTATTACGTGTAGGTTTATATAAATAAATATAAACCGAATGGCATTTTCAAATTTAACTGAGAGCTGACAATAAATAATGAACTACATTGCTCTGTGAATTCATAGAAATGCACGCATGCATATTCAATTTAGAACAAAAACCTAAAAGAGAATTCATAATAAATAAACGCGAAATCCACCAAGCAGAAAATACTAGGCAACCTTTCACATCCGATCATTGGAAATCCGCACCGATTTCCAGTTACCCAATGAATTTCAATGCCCTTAGTCTCCCCCCTATATACTTGCCACTCGGCGCATGAAATAACGAAATTAAATTCATTACCGATGAAAATCGAAAAGAGTTCGTTACCGAACGTGGGAGGAAGTAGGGGGGGGGCGGGTGAGGGTAACATCCAAGTGCTCAGTTATTTACCTTGCACACCGACACCGCAAGTTTTTGCGCTAAAAAAATACACGCGGCCAACCAAGCTCCTATATACATATATATGCACTCGCGCGCACAACGGCAAACCGACTCGTGCCTTTTTTTCCAGGCCAACGCAACAGAAGCAGCAGCAGCCGCCGCAGCTTGGTTCTGCTTTTCTCTCTCTCTCTCTCTCTCTCCTCCTCACTATCGACCATTTCGTTTCGCGCTCTCGTTTAATTGCATCTGTCGTTCGCACAAGTGCAAGCTCCTACGCCCACACGTACACACTCGCATACACGCGAATCCTCCCCCACTCTCTCTCTCTCTTTCTCTCTCTTTCTCTCCCTCTCTCCCCTCCGCATTTACAAACACACGAGCGCACACACAATATAAACGCGCGGGCGGACTGAAAACGGAATTGTTCAAACAATGATTAAGCGTGTGAGAAATACTGCACATTGTACGGTATAGCTTCACAGGGCTCTGTGTGCGCGCCGAGCGAGCAAACGCGTGTGCGAGCTCGCGCGCGCGCAACGACTGTAAGAGTGTTGGAACGGGCGTAAAATGATCTCTCACACTGCAGAAGTGGTATTTCGCGCGCTCGCTTTCTCTCTCTCTCTCTCTCTCTCTCTCTCCCTGGCTCGCAGTCTATAAAATTAACGTAGGCGCCGCATAAACGGCAAATGGGAAAAACAGTCATAAATTATAGCCCTTCAGCCGCAGACGCGAAAGAATACTCAAACTACTTGTGTTCTTCCCCTCTCCTCCCCCCCCCCCTCTCTCTGTCTCTCTCTTTCTCTCTCCCACCCGTTCCCTCCGTCTCTTTCTCGCTCGGTCGCTCCCTCGCTCAAGTAGCTTTCGCGCAAACGGATGTTAAAGAGAACAAACTGTGGGGGCGGACGAGGGGGTAACGGGTGGGTGGGACCGAAGGGAAAGGCCGAAAAACGCCGCGCCGGGGTTGGAATGCCGCAAGGCAGCGGTCCGCGTAATGGAGCTGCGCGCCACACTGTGCATTATGGCGTAGGGCGCACCGGGAGGAAGAGGGAATTCCACCGTCGCGGTAAGGAATATCTTCGAGAGTTCAGTTTAGAATGGCTTGGTATGGATCCTTGTATTATGCAGACCCACTCTATCTTTCTCTCTCTCTCTCGCTCTCTTGCTCTCTTGCTCTGTCTGTGCAGCGCAGCTGTGGGAGTAGACGAGACTTGCCGCTTCTGCCGCTACACGTTTATACGCGAGAAAGGGGCGCGCATTGCACCGAGTTGTAGGCTCTCGGGCTTTTTGTTTGGGTTAAGTAAGATGTTGAGATTGCTTAGCGGCTGGAAATTCATTAATGCCGCTACTGCTGCTACTGCTGCTGCTGCTGGCTCGTGTTGAATATGAGAGTCGGATTTTCGGTATAGACCGCCATGCGCCTGCACGATGTGAATCGAATCACGCCGCGTTGGATGGGTGAGAGCATAAATTTCTTGATTAATTGTAAATAGACGTGTGCGCGAATGGATGTTTTTGAAAGAGGAATGTATGTATGTGCTGCTACGAAATATAATCAAATTCTTATAGCGAATTGCGTGTATAATACGTATCTAATTTTATGCAACAGTTTACACAATGATTTCAAACCATAATTTTGAGTTTTGGAAGAAATTTATACGGCTGAGTTTGAAAGCGAAAATGAAAGAATGAGCATTTGTGTTGAGGTATATTCTGATTCGAATTTTGATTGTGAATTGCAAAAATTTTTCGTCATTTATTGAATATATATTGGAAGTATTATAAAAATATAAAAGGTATTCAAAACAGCAAAATCTTCTTCCTGTACACATTTTTTGTTAAAGGCAGTTATTAGAATTTTTCAATAGATTTATTAAATATTTGAATTTGGTACCTATTTCAATTACTTTCGTAAAATAAAAATTATATGTATCCCTTTATAGGTTTACAATAATTTCGAATTATTTCCTAAATTTAATTTAATTTTAACATATTAATATTAACATTGATATAACTTTTCGAGCATTTTATTTATTCAACAGAAATACATTAAGTACATAAATAGAAATTACAAAAAAATTTTAATTTAGGAACTAAAGTCCCATATTTTTGGTACTTTCATTCATATTCTTTGATTAAAGCCTTTCTTTGTTTGGACTTTTGAAAGTCGTGGAGGCACTAGTTTAAAGTGGAACTTCGTTTCTGTCCCTGCAGGTGTCACACCGGTTGTGGATTGTTTCGAGGATCTGAAAACTAACTAAAATATAGTTTAGTATGTTTTGGTGCTGTTCAACGTGACCATTTGGTTGTGGGTGTTGTGTGGTGACTTTCGTCTCGTTTATTTCTCGCAGTCTAACCAAGTCTTCCAGGAATATAAATTTAAGAAACGATTTCATATTTTCTTTTAACTTTCTACTTCATTTCCGAATTAATTGACAATGTTTACTTTTTCTAACATTTGGATATTTAAATGGAATTCGTTAGAAATCTGATGATGGTGAATCGTTAGAACAAACAGTTCGCTGTTTAATAAGAAATCTGAAGCGTGCAGCTCGGGAGCCAAGTGCAACATCTGCTAGGAAACTTTCTGTTTCCGGAACTCGCGTAAAACAAAAAAAAAGAAGAAAAAAAAGAAGAAATGTTTATTCTCCAAGCGACAAAATTTTAAATCACGCGAAAGTCGTTAAATTCGTCAGAACTCCCATTTGCTCGTGTATCACTGCACACCGCGCGAATTACATATTCCGCGCGGCAACCGTAAAAATCGTGGCAAAAACTTTGTAAAGCGCGCAAAAGCAAAATATCAATTCCAAGGCAAGAAATCGCGAGGCGGCGCCGTTTCTCCCGCGGTTTACGACACAAACGTATATGCTCACACATACACGTATACACGGTGTATAACCTCCGTTTACGTCGCGCGACTTACTCCGCGCTCAGGTCCCGCTTGACTCTAGCTTGAGCGTAAACATTTAATTAATGATGCGTATCAGTGAAATTTCATCATCTCCACTTTCCACTCCCTTCGCCCTCGCATTAATTAAGACTACGTTATTCTCTTTCCTCCCTCCCCCTTTTATCTCGTTCGTTTTTAACCCGAGATCTTTGTAAAGCTTTATTATGCTTTCTTCATTATCTACGCCGTTCTCTCTTCGTTTCTTTTATTTCCTTCGCTCTTTCCCTTGTTGAGAACAAGTCCCTCTATTTCTCTTATTCGCAAAACTGAAAGTGTCGAGGGGCGGGGGGTCGACTTGATATAAAAGTAATTAAAATACCAGGCGACATTTTTAATTAACACCGCGATAAATAATTATGAGCTTTGCACTCCGGGAACATTCCTCTGAATGGAATAAAAAAAAAGTAGAGAAGATAAACAAGTCTGGGGGTATAGGGAGAGAGATAGAGAGAGAGAGAGAGAGAGAGAGAGGATAGAGGATAGGAAAAGAGAAAGGGATTTCGCTTCCTCACTCTTCCTAATCGAACAGAAAAGCCCTGTTAAGACGCTAGACAGTATCAAGAAGGCTAAAGTAGGTGAATCCCTTGTCTAATCAGGGCTGCTGCATCTCTCGCTCTTCATCTTCTCTTCTCTCTCTCTCTCTCTCTCTCTCTCTCTCTCTCTCTCTCTCGCTCTTTTTAATCTCGCGCAAGTTTGCAATACGACAAATGTCTCGTCAACAACGCAATCTTCATCCGCTCTCTCACTCTCTGCCCCCCTTTCTGCTGCCTTGTCCCTTCAGTCGCCGGCACAGCATATCGTCATTCCTCGTGGCTCCGTCTTCGTCGCACTTTCGCTCGCTTCAATGTTCTGGCCTGGCCAAGTGCCATCTGCAGCCGAGTAAACCCGTGCTTTCTCTCCTTCCTTTTCTCTCTCTCTATATCTCATTCTTTCTCTCTCTCTCTCTCATTCTATAGCTCTCTTTCTCTCTGCATTAGGCGAGAGTCCCATATGCGATCGATCCCAGTTACATAATTAATGCCATGTTTACTGTCGAACCTTTCCACAGCATCATTAATGCACAATCTCAATTCGTCACTTCGCTTCTCTCTGCAGTTGCACAGTGGCTTCTTTCTCTCTCCTTTTCGCGATTTTTCACTCTCACTTTCTGTCTTTTTTTTACTCTATTTGCATCATGTGAATGTAAAACATGGTCCTGCTCCCTTTACTTCTCCTATAGATCGACTGCTCGCTAATTCAACAAGGGAGATGGAGGAAAAACAAGCAGTTTCGAAATTCTTGATTTAACATAGTGTTTTTAATAGTTTGATATATTATCTTTCAAACTTCATTAGTATAATGAGTCTAGAACTCGACTAAAAAATATTATAGTTCATTTTTCGAAAAAAGTTCGGAATTTAGTTTGAAGAAGTCTTTTTAGATTATATCGATTTGGCAAAAAATACATCCATGACCTCTGTCTTTTAAAATCGTGGATGACTCTTTCGATTTCAATTATTCTTTGCTGTTAATCAAATCGATTTCTCTGAAAAATTTATTTTTCCAGCTTTAATAATTGAGTTTTTTTATTCATTTTCGTACGTTTTTTAAAGCCAGAAATCAAAGTTCGAAGGTACGCCAGTTTTTCATTAGTCAAAATAGCAATTCTCGTGCTCGTTCTATATATATATATATATATATATATACGAAAATCTCATAAAATGAATTTTTCCTTGAATATTTTAGCATAGAAAAATTTCACATAGTCGACCGAAAAAAAATGAAGCTCAAAAACTCGAGGTTTCATATTTTTTAGAAGTTTAAGATTATTTACAATATTTGAAATGGAATAAGGTAAGCTGTCGGACACCTAACGCGAAAACCTTGCTTCAAAAGTTATAAAAAATAGCACGAAAATATCAGGTAAATCAAAAACGATTAAAGATTGAAAAAGTTGAAGTTTTAAGTTAAAGAGAATTTAACACAGCAATTTTTATTTTAAATTTAATTATTTATTGAAATAGTAAAACGTGTAATTTTAGCTTTTAAAATAATTTAATACATTTTCTACGACAGAAAAAAATGGCAAACTATTTTTAAGTTTCAAATAAAAACAAAAAGGTGCTATTTTTTTCCAAAATAAGATATACCTTGAACGAGCGATTCATTCAACTACACTAGTCTACAGAATAAAAGTTATTAAAAATTTAATAATTACTATGCTGTTCAGTGGATGCTTGAAACCTTAAAATAAAATTTTTTAATTTAAACACTTTAAATAGTAAATAAAAGTATTAAAGTCCAGACGTGCATTGAAATTTTAATTAATGTCTGGCTAGTCTTTTTTTTAAAGTCATTCTACGTAGATCTTAGCTTTGAACTTTAAAAATTTTCAGTTGAAAGATGTTAATTACATCAAATTGCACATCTTGACTTGTATGACATTTTTTTAAATTATACGAATCTTCATGAAATATTTTCTGGCAAAATATGAAAAGCTTCTACTATTTGCATACTTGTTTCAGAGAACTTCTGAGAATCTTTCTTACCAGACAATAACACCAACTTTTTCTTTCGCGAGGAAAGCATATTTTCGTAATGTTAACTTGTTAATGCATAATGTCGGCAGTGTGTATTATTTATGATATTGAAACTACCAAAATGTCCTGTTAATGTATGTACGTCTCCCGTGAAGTATTAAATTTGACCCAGTCGGGAAGGCTCCGCAGAAATGTCACTCTAGCACGTACATAAATTACTTCATCGAACAGAGCAGTCAGAATAAAATAATTTAATCCCTAATTTTATTAATCATGTCTAGGTTAACTAATGGTATTACTTCGAATCTGTACGTAGCACGACTTTCACCGTTCAAATGTAAATATATATATAATTTTTTCTCAAAAAGTATTTAGTTTGGTGAAAAATTCTCAAGAATAAAAATGTTTTAAAATTAGTCAAAGAATATCTCAAAATTTTTTTAGCATGATTTTACAAGGGACGGGCAACGATAAAAACATTTTGTCGGCAAAAGAACGTGATATCCATGATGTAAAACGTTTTTCTGAAGGAGCAAAAAAAAAATATTCAAAAATGTTGTAAAATCATGATAAAAAATTTTTGAGATATTCTTTGACTAATTTTAAAACAATTTTATTCTTGAGAATTTTTCACCAAACTAAATACTTTTTGAGAAAAAAATTCGCAAAGTTGATAAAAAAATATTTCCCTTTCAGACGCCATTTTGTGTCCGCCATTTTGAATTTCGAAATAAAACCAACGAGATTTTATAGATTGGACATCTATAACACCGCTTACAGTAGTAAAAATGTCTTTGAAAATTTTTTTCTATTTCAAAATAAAATTTATTTCGAAAAAAAACGTGAACAATTCGTTATTTTTTCGGAAAAACGGTCTATAACTTTTCCGGCTTACGATTTAAGAAAATTCCCTCAACGCCATTCGAAATAGGAGGTCAAAAGCTGTAAGAAATGATGTTTTATAAATTTTTTTGCATGATTTTTTCATTAAGAGATATAAGGCGGAAAGTTTGACAAAAATTAGTGTTATTTATTTATAAAAATTAGTGTGGATAAAAATTAGTGTTATTTGGGAGGAAAAATGTGATAAAAACAGTATCTATTTTATAAATAAGTATTAAAAGCCAATACTAACGCAATTCTCAGCGATATTTATGTATTTACGACAAAAGAAAATGTGGACAATTTGGTTGAGGTTACGCCATGCAGTCAAAATATGCCGCAGATAGTACTTGCAATCGATAGTTGTATGTCTATGAAGCTAATACTACGAACAGATGTACAACACATAATAAGATGTTTTCTACTCCGTTTTCCTCATAGTTTATTAGTTTAAAGGTTAAGTAATTATAATTTTTTTTAATTCTTTATACGTTTAAAAAATTTATGTTTTACTACTATTAAGAAATCCGCAGTAATTTCGCTTATACCCTAGCAGACTGTAATGGTTTATTTGTGCAGTCTCAAATATACATATCCTTTGAGTATTTAATTTAAGCTTAAAATTAAATTTCTAGATTTATATAGTAATGGATCTTTTGAATAATGTACGCTGCTTCTTCAATATATAATGATGTTATTAATCTGGCGCAGATATAATTATATTACAAAAACAAATTGAATAGATGCAGTATAATTTTCATTTTAATTTTACTCTTAATTTTAATTTCGTATTCAAAGCTGAAAACTTGGAGGAACCTTATTTAACTGAGTCGCGGAGTCTGTACTGCGCAGCTAAACAATGGCAACGCATCCAATATGCAAGTAAATACTAAATGCTAATTCACAATTTCTCGCACTTTCCATCTCCACTATTCCTCTAAATCTTAATAACTCGGCGTAGCATCAATCAGAGAACGCACTTTATGCGTCGCTAAAAAATATCGCGCATATTGTGTCATATCGCAAATGCTAAAAGCTTTTATCCGTAGTTTTTATGAAAACAATATTTGCCAAAAAATGCGCTCGATAAGGACAACGGCGCATATATAATACTTTTGCTTTCGATTTTTTTCCCAGCGATTTAATACCGCGTACAAATATGCGCGAAATGCAAAGCGACACACGTTACCATATAAATGCAGCCCGAGAAAAGCGTTAGCGGGCATATAAACGCTGTTTAATAAATCGAATGCAGCGCATGAAACATGAATAGAATTTGATGGATATTTTAGCTCGTTCAGTCGCTCCCCTCTTTTATTTTTTTTTGTTTTGTTAAAATAAAAAACAAATCTCTCTCTGTTTATTTTATGAAAAATAGTGAAGCTTCGCGTTGTTGCTCACTTTTTTAATACATTTCGCCAAACATTCATTTATTACATTTTCCAGCGTATACAAGCGTCGCGCTAAACGCCGAGGCCGCTCCATTTCCATTACAAAAAAAAAATAGAAATTCCTTCTTCCACTCGCGCGTAAAATATTTTCATGAAAATGGCGCCAAATCGTCCGTTGCCCCACGCAATCCTGAATCACTATTTTTCAGCAATCAAAACTCATTAAAATCGAGAGTAGGCAAATCCGTCACGTACGCGTACCAATCGTTTCGCTTTTTCGCTCTTGAAAAATAGTTGCGCTACAATCGATGACGTTTCAAAACTAGGAAAAAAAAGAACAAAAAAAGAAACAAAGCAAACATCGAAATGTGCGTCCTCGCGCAAAGTAGGCCCTCAATCGTCAAACAAAAGGGTCGGCTCCGATTTAAATTCGTATCAATCGTGACGAGTGGACGCGAAATGACATATCCCAGTTTTTTTGGGGAAAAATATGTACGTGCAACTTCTGTCTCCCCTCTGGTATTGCAGTCATGAAAATCGCAGAATACTGACTCGCACCTGTATATATAGTATATATAGGTATATATA